>PVLA01001843.1:188021-315453 GCA_004027455.1 Hydrochoerus hydrochaeris
AAAATGCCTTGGAAAATTGACAGAAATTGCCTTTAATATGTAGATCACATTGAGTTGCATAAATATATTATTTAAATTAATTTCAGTATATTTGAAGAAATTAAGGAAACAATATCTTTTCCAGTAATATAAAAAATAAAATGCTCAGATATAAGTTTAATTAGAAGGTGAATGATACGTATACTGAAAATTATAAAACACTGATGAAAGATATTGAAGATGACATAAAAAAGAGGAAAGATATTCCCCACCATTAAATTGGAAGGACTGATAAAATTCCATCTAGTTATGCAAAAATAGAGGCAGACTGATAGAAAACAAATGTACCGAAGAGTTAAGGCAATCAGTTATCATCCCCCAAATTATAGACGATTAATATGAGCAATGAAAGCATACTGTTCTTTATACTTTACAGTGCAATATTGGTTGAGAATGTTCCTACTTATAGCTCAAAATCCATTGGTTAGAGAAATACACTGCTTAGATTTGTTAGCCTACATTGATTTGTTTGGGTAGGAGAGAGACATTATAAATGAAAATCTTATTTGGGGAAATATAAGTTTTATCTTGTTTGTGGGAGACTGATGAAAACTAAGGGAAAACATAATCTGAGCAGATAAAAATGTAGTGAATAGTGCTTTATAATAATTCAAATACACATATTGTGTCCTTGCTGCTTCCGACTCTTCAGTCAGAGCTATTTTATCATTTTAGACATCATGCCATAATAGGTAATTGATTTGGTTTTCAAGAATGATATAACCTTTTGCTTTCTTTTGAGTTATATAAAGCACTAAGAATGTTTTCTCATTTTTTTTCTATATAATCTAAAACTTACTAATATTTTCAGGCTATATGAAGGTCCATAGTTATTCAGGTAAAGTTAAGTATCTGAAACATTTAAAAGCTTCAATGGCTTCTAGGGGCATTTTGTGTGACCTATATTATAACAGCCTGAATTTTGGCATTAATTAACTATGCAGATGTAATGGAAGTATGAAACCCTAACAAGCTACAATCTTCTCTAAACTGTATTCTCTAAATACAGTCAATAAGGAAAAATTATCCTATTTTCAGTGTTGTTCACAGTGGGGACATATATGAAATTGTTTCCAAAACATGTAAAATATCATAAAATAAAAATGGTAAAGTGTAGAGGGTAAGGTAGCATGGATATCTGGTGGTGTAAGTGTGAGTATATGTGTATGTATGCATGCATGGATGTATAAATACAAGCTAAGGACATCAATTTGAAACCCACTGGTGGTGTTGGGAGTGTTGGGAGATGTCACTAGCACTCAAATTAAACTCTAACATTCAAAAAGAGAAGCTAATAAAAATAACAGTATTTTCTTCATATTTTTTGTTGTGTCAGACAGTAATGGAATTAACACGAGTCTAGGATAAGACAGTGAACATATATTTCTGTATATCCTTATTGACTGTAAACTGCTTTGATCTCTCATGGGTATGAAAAATAAAACATACATAACATCAAATGTCACATAATCACAAATTATGTACCTGAGTCTGTGGCAATTAGCTCTAGGAAGTGTATTGTATATAGCATAGGAAATATTATTAGGGTTTCTAATAGTTAAATTTATAGTAGTCTGTAGTCATCTGTTAGGTTTCTCATTTGATAGGCCTGATAACTTGATCAACAAAATGCAAGATAAACTTGGCCAGAAATCCATTTATTGTATATTTACTTATTATAGGGCTTATTACAGTCTTTGGGTCCTTGGTTATTAATATTAACTCAGACTGTCTCCAATAGTCTTTGAGCTATCAGAGAACATTCTTTTCCCCAAATCATGCCTATAGATATCTGTGGGAATGAGCTGATGGCATCATTGTTATACACATTTGCTCGGGTATAGTAGTAAAATTTTCTTCAACAAGACAAGATTTGTCCTTCAGGTAATGGGCACTGTGTCTGAGCATCTACTTAGCTCTAGAAAGTGTACAAAAAATTGTAATACCTATATCTGTAGGATTATCTTGTCCACAGGAAGTTTAGTATTACAGTCTCCCTGTAGGACACTAACAGTTTCTATTCTACATAGGAAGTGCTCAATGTTAATTTAAATGAAAATAATATATATCCACTTCCATTAACTTCTCATAATTGCTATCCTCTTTGTCATAATTTATAATATTAACAGAATTGCTTTATATCCAAAACTTTCAGTATAATTTGAGGATATGTATGGACAAAAAAATGTATTTTGGAAGTACTTCTCAACTGTTACTAATAGGCATCTTGCACTCACACATATATGCATGCCAATTGAAAATGATTGTTGTAAGTTTTCTGGACTTCGACTTTTGTCCACTTTTTAATCTTCATATGTTCCAACTATTCTATTGTATTTCTCCAAATATGTAAGGTTATTTTTAATACTGCTATGGATATTCATTTGGTCTTCTTCCTCAATCATTTTCACACAATAAAGCATGTACATGCATCTGTCTGTTTTCCCATCTCTGAGACACAATATTTGGCATCTGTTACTTCAAGAAGATGTTTATTTCCGGCCCATAGTTTAGTTCATAATCAGCTTTCTCTAAGGCAGAAAGGGAAGAGTAGAAAGGCCTAGGCTAAGACAGCTATTTGTCCATGGCAGCTAAGAAGCAAAGAGGAAAGGAAAAAGCAAGGGACCAGAACTCATCCATCTATGTCTGGCCCATAGTGAGTCACCTTGCACCAGACCCTACTTCAAAACAACAAATCAGCTATTGCACCCTAATGAAGCTATCTTTCAAACACATAAAGCTCTTGGTGGACGTTTCAGATCTAAACCATAATACTTCCCTATCTTTCAACATATACACACATAACTTTGTGACATATTTTTGCTTCCACAAACATACAGACTTTTACATTGTATTTACATTGCTCTATTATTGTTACCAAAAGCACTTATTCTTCTATACATAATAAATTTCTATACATAATAAACTTCATTCTTAGTGTGCATATATTGTAGTTATATTGGCATTTGTCTCACTATAATATATTTAAATGTTTACTCTAAAATACAGTATCATTGAAAAGGCAGTGCACTGGTTACTTTTATCTCATTGCTGGGAAAAAATACCTGACACCCAAAATGAAGGATGGATAGGTTTATTTAGCTCACAGTTTGTGGAGGTTTCAGTCAATAATCAGTTGCCTCAAATGCAGGGGGTGATGGCACAGGGGAAACACTTCAAGGCGGCAGCCAGCAGAAACAGCCAGAGCAAAAGAGGAAAAGAACAAGCTTCTTTTCCTCACTTGTACTGTGAATGGTGCCTCAAAATATTTGAGTATTCAAGTTTCTGTTTCATATTCCACTTTCCTTTTCTTTGCATATATATCCAAAAGTGAGACAGCTTCAGACAGTTTTAGTTTATTTTGTGGAATAACCATATTATTTTCTATAGTGTCTGTATTATTTTACATTCCTATCACTATTATGTATATGCAATGTTATACATATATTTTATGTATGATACATATATTTCAATAATATATATATATATGTGAAAGCAGAGACTTCTACATTCTTTTTATTTAAAGAAAAAAATAGAAAAAGGATAGAAATATTACAGAATTTCAAGAAAAGAAGATAAACAGTAAGAAATCACTAATTGGTAAATTACATATTGTTATTTTAGAAATAGTTTTCGAGCTACAAAATTAAAGCACACAAAGTGGAAACTCAAGCAGTGAGAGTGCAAACAGATCTGTTCAACAATCCAACAAGAACCTAGCAATATGGTTATCAATCCCACACACTGAACATACATGCAGCTATATCTTTTATAGCACTTCCTATTTCCACTTTTTTATAATAGCAATTATACATTTTTAAAAATTTATTTAATGAAAAAAAAAGCAAAACAGAAAAAAGGGTAGCAACAATACAGAATTCTAAAAGAAAGGAAGAAATAAAAGGAAAATGGAAAAAGCCCCACTAAGAAATCACTAGTTTATAAATTACATACTGTCATCCTGGATGCAGTTGTTCAAGTTACAAAGTTAAAGGGTACATAGTAAACATTCAAACAGTCAGACTACAAACAGTTCTGCTCAAAGACCCAACAGATTCAGCAATATGGTCATCTATTTTACACACTCAAACATACATGCAGTTATGTCCCTTAGAGCACTTTCTTTTCCTCTCTTTTTTATAATAGCAATTACACATTTTGGTTTTAATACACTTGTAGTTCTTATTTACTTTTTACACTAGAGACACAATATGATATTTATAAATATGATTCTTATTTATTTCACTAATGAGGATGGTCTCAAGTTGTCTCCATTTACCTATGAAGGCATCAAGATCATCATTTTTTATAGCTGAGTAATATTCCATTGTATAAAAATACCACATCTTTTCATCCACTCTGCAGTTGATGGGCACCTTGGTTGTTTCCAGGATTTAGCTATCACAAATTGTGCAGCTATGAACATGGGTGCACATATATCACTGTGATATGAACTTTTCATTTCTTCAGGGAAAATACCCAGGAAGAGAATAGCTGGATTGAATGGGGCTTCCAATCCTAGTCTTCGGAGAATTCTCCATATGGATTTCCATAATGGTTGTACCAGTCTACATTCCCACCAACAGTGAAGCAGTGTTCCTTTTTCCCACAGCCTCACCAACATTTGTTATCAGTTGATTTCTTGATGTCAGCTATTCTTTCTGGAGTAAGGTGAAAGCTCATTGTTGTTTTAATTTGCATTTCTCGAATGACCAGTGGTGGTGAACATTTCTTCATGTATTTATTTGCCATTTGTATATCTTTCTCTGAGAATGGTGTGTTCATCTCAGATGCCGATTTTTGGAGAGGGTCTTTGAATTTGGGGGGCTTGATGTTTTTCAATTTTTTATATGTTCTGGACACAAGTACTTTGTCTGAGCAGTTGCGGCTAAAATTCTTTCCCACTCTGTGGGTTTTCTTTTCACTCTGTTGGTGATTTCCTTTGAAGTGCAGAAACTTTTCAATAATATGAGATCCCATATGTTGATTCTTTGAAGTGTTTCCCATGCAGTTTGTATTTTGTTCATAAATTCTCTGCCTACCCCAATATCTCCAAGACTTCTACCTACCTTGTCTTCCAGTAGATTTAGTATTTAGGTCTTTGATCCATTTAGACTTTAGTTTTGTGCATGGTGATAGGCTTGGATCTAGTTTCAGTTTTCGGCATGTAGAGAGCAAATTTTTCCAATGCCATTTATTAAAGAGACTATCCTTCTTCCATTGGACATATTTAGCCCCTTTGTCAAATATTAGGTGGCTGAGTGTCTTTATAGTTGTGCTTGCATCTTCTAATCTGCTCCATTGATCCTCAGGTCTATTTCTTTGCCAGTATCAAGCTGATTTTATCACTGTGGCTTTATAGTACTGTTTCAAGTCAGGAATTGAGATGCCTCCTGCATTGCTTTTGTTGCCTAGAATTGCCTTTGCTATTCTAGGTTTCTTCTATTTCCAAATGGATTTTAGTGGTGTTTTATCTAGATCTTTGAGGTATGTCAATGGTATTTTGATTGGGATTGGGTTAAATCTGTATAACAGTTTTGGGAGTATGGCCATTTTCACAATGTTGGTTCTTAATAACCAAGAGCAAGGAATATCCTTTCATTTTTTAATATCCTCTTCAATCTCCTTTTTCAGCATAGTATAATTTTCAGCATATAGGTCTTTTACATTTTTAGTTAGGTTGATTCCTAAGTATTTCATTTTTTTACATGTTATTGTAAAGGGCAATATTTCCATAAATTCTCTCTCAGTGAGTTCTTTGTGTACAGCATGAATACACAAGCATTGAACATTGACTTTGTATCCAGCTACACTGCTGAACTTGTTTATTACCTCTAGTAGTCTTTTAATGGAGATTTTTGGGTCTTCTATATAAAGCATCATGTCATCTGAAAATAGTGATAATTTAACTTCTTCCTTTCCTATCTTTACTTCTTTTATTTCTCTCTCTTGTCTGATTGCCCTGGCTAGTATTTCCAGAACTATATTGAAAAGGAGTGGTGATAGTGGACATCCTTGTCTTGTTTCTGATTTTAAAGTGAAAGCTTTCAGTTTTTGTCCATTTATTATAATGTTGGCTGTTGGTTTGTCATAGATGGCCTTTATAAGGTTGAGGTAGACACCGTGTATTCCGAGTTTCTGAAGGGTTTTTATCATGAACATGTGTTGGACTTTGTCAAAAGCTTTTTCTGCATCTATTGAGATGACCATGTGGTTTTTGTTTTTGGCTCTGTGGATGTGTTGTATTACATTTACTGATTTGCGTATGTTAAAGCATCCCTGCATTCCTGGAATGAACCCCACTTGGTCATGATGTATAATCTTCTTGATGATTTGCTGCATTCTATTTGCCAATATTTTGTTGAGAATCTTTGCATTAATATTCATTAGTGAGATTGGCCTATAGTTCTCTTTTTTGGTTGGATCTTTCTCTGGTTTTGGTATCACAGTAATACTTGCCTCCAAGAATGATTTAGGGAGGATTGCTTTCTTCTCAATTTCATTGAAGAGTTTAAGGAGTATTGGCATCAAATCTTCTCTAATTTCTTGTAGAATTCAGCTGTGAATCCATCAGGACCTGGACTTTTCTTTGTTGGTAAGTTTTTAATTACATTTTCAATTTCAACAGCTGATATTGGGTTGTTCAAAATTGTTATATCTTCTTGGTTGAGCTTTGGTAGTTCATATGTTTCTAGAAATATGTCCATTTCCTCTGTGTTTTCCACTCTATGTGAGTAGAGATTTTCAAAGTAGGTATTCATGATCTTTTGAATTTGCATGGGATCTGTAGTAATTTCTCCCTTTTCAGTTCTTATTGCATGAATTTGGGTTTTTTCTTTCTTTCTCTTGATAAGGTTAGCTAGGGGTTTGTCAATTTTGTTTATGCTCTCAAAAAACCAGCTTTTCAATTCATTAATTCTTGGTATTTTTTTTAGTTTCAATTGCATTGATTTCTGCTTTAATCTTTATAATTTCCTCTCTTCTGTGAGCTTTGGGTTTAGCTTGCTCTTCTTTTTCTAGAAGCTTGAGATGGAGTATTAGATTGTTTATTTGTGCTCATTCTGTTTTCTTGATATGATAAGTTATTGCTATATATTTCCCTCTTCAGACCACTTTCATTGCATCCCACAGATTACAGTATGTTGTTTTCATATTTTCACTGAATTGTAGGTATTGCTTTATTTCTTCCTTAATTTCATCTGTAGCTCACTGGTTGTTCAAAAGGCTGTTAATTAATTTCCATGTATTTATGCAGGTTTTACAATTTCTTTTGCCATTAATTTCCAATTTCAGTACATTATGGTCAGGTATTATGCATGGTATGATTTCAATACCTTTGCATTTACTTAAGAATGTTTTATGGGATAATATATAGTCTATTTTGGACAATGTCCCATGTTCAGCTGAGAAGAATGTGTATTCTGATGTGGTTGGGTGGAACACTCCGTAAACATCTACTAAGTCCAACTGCTCACAGGTATGATTCAGTTCTGTTATTTCTTTGCTGACTTTTTGTCTAGTTGATCTATCTCTTTGTGACAATGGGTTATTAAGATCGCCTGTTATAACCGTGTTCTTGTGTATTCGGTTTTTAATATCCATTAGTATCTCTCTTACATAGTTGGGTGCTCCTGTATTTGGTGCATACATATTTATAATTGTTAGTTCTTCCTCTTGAATTTTTCCACTTACAAGTGTGTAGTGACCTTCTCTATGTCTTTTAATCACTTCAGGTTTGAAGTTCACATTGTCTGCAAATAGAATAGCTACCCCTGCTTTTTTCTGGGTTCCTGTTTCATGGAATACTCTTTTCCATCCTTTTACTTTTAATCTATGAGTTTCCTTTTGGGTCAGATGTGTTTCTTGGATACAGCATATTGTGGGATCCTGTTTCTTGATCCATTCTGAAAATCTATTTCTTTTTATAGGTAAATTGAGGCCATTTATATTTATGGATATCACTGATATGTACTGGCTTGACTTTGCCATGGTATGTTCCAGTTGTTTGCTTTCTGCTTTTCCCCTTATTTAATTGTTTATCCTGCCTGGTTGTTTCTTTCTGTTGTTGTTTTGGGGATTGTGGTCATTTTTATCTCTGTCTAGTATGCCTTTCAGTACTCTTTCTACGGTTGGTTTGGTGGACATGAATTTCTTCAGTTGTTCTTTGTCATGGAAGTATCTTGCTTCTCCATTAAATTTGAATGAAAGTTTTGCTGGGTACATCAGTCTAGGTTGAAGGTTGTTTTCTTTCAGGGCTTGAAAGACCTCACTCCAAGCTCTTCTTGACTTGAGGGTTTGTGCTGAAAAGTCTGCCGTGATTCTAATGAGCTTTCCTTGATAGGTGAGTTGTATCTTTTCTCTGACAGCTTTTAGTATTCTGTTTTTATGCTGTATGTCTGAGATCTTCATTATTATGTGTCTGGGTGTGGATTTATGTTGATTGTGACTGTTTGGTGTTCTGTTTGCCTCACTTATCTGCATATCAGATTCTTTCCCCATGTTTGGGAAATTTTCTGCTATTATTTCTGTAAACACTTTATGTATGTCATTTGCCTGGACTCCTGTATCTTCGCTAATGCCCATTATTCTTATATTGTTGCTCTTGGCATCATTATGAAGCTTCTGGATTGTCATTTCATGCTGCTTTATTATTTTTTAAAAGTTCTATCCTTTCCTGATCATGAATTGTGATCCTGTCCTCAAGGTCTAAAATCCTATCCTCAGCTTCCTTTAGGTGGTTTTGCACACTTTCAATAGAATTTTTTGTTTCTTGGATGTCTCTTTGAGTATGTTTCATGAGTTCTGCTTGTTTTCTATATTGTTCATTCAAAGTTTCAATCAGTTTCCCATGTTCATGTACTTTTTTCTCTATTTCTTCTTTAGCTGCATTCAACAACTCCTTTACTAAAGTTGTTATTTCTAACTTTACATGGGAGAGCACTTCTAATTTATTTCCTCTATAGCCTGATGCAGTTGTTTTTTTATTTCACTTGCTAACTTTTCAGATATTCCCAGTGTGTTACTTTTGGGGTCCTCTATTTCAATGTCTCCTATACTTGTTTCTGGTGAACTATATGTCTGAGACTGCATTTCGATTTTTCATTTTGTCATTTTAACTCTGTCTGATGTTTTCTATGTGTAGGAGGGGATCACACACACTCTTTTCAGACTCACCAAAGTCTTACAGTTAGTTGGAGGGGGTTTTAGTACTGGCCTTATTTATCCACTGTACACCTCTATTTTAGGGGTATACTCACCACACTGATACAGTTAATCTGTTGTAGTCCAAGGTTCACCGCCTGGGAACAAATTTCCCAAGTTTTTCACACTAACTGGAGCCTGCTGAGGTCTTTTGATATTCCAGATGGGAGGGCAGGCCCAGTAGAAGCAGTCCAGGGCAGTTTTCAGTCTTGGGCAGGCTTCCGAAATGTGCCAGGTGGCAGGGTGCACCCACAGGGTAGGTTCCAGGCAGCCTATGACTGAGGCGGCTCTCCTTGATGTTCCCAGTGGCAAGGCGGGCCTACGGGGGATGTTCCAGGCAGCTTAAGCCTGATGCAGGCTTCCACTAAGTTCCTGGTGGCAGGGCGGGCCCACGGTGGAGGTTCCACGCCCACTTCTACATTCTAACTGAGATGGTATCTCATATTTTTGATTTGCCTTTTGAGCATTTTTTATTTTCCTATTGCCCATTTGTATTTATTCTTTTGTAAAGTTTCTACTGAAATCATTTGTCCATTTTAATAGAATTACTTGTTTGTCAAGGCTTTTTTATTTCATATATGTTCTTGATAGTAACACTCTTTCAAATGTATAGCTATCAAATATTTTTTTTGACTCTAGGTTGTTTATTTACTTTGTTGTTTCTTTTTTGTTTCTTTGGTTTTTGATACCTGGATTCAAACTCAGGACATTGCACTTGCCAGGGAGGTGCTATGCCACTGAGCTACATTTCTGGCCTCTCTGCTGTTTCTTTTCCTCTGCAGTAACTTTTATGATTCATAGAATGCCATAAACCAATTCTTGCTCTTGCAAAATCCAGAAATTGCTTCTATCAATGTCTTGAAGTAGTTTGCCAAGGTTTCTCTCTCCTAGTTTTAGAATTTTGGGTTTTACACCAAAGTCTGGTGCATTTTGAGTTGATTTTTGGGTGAAAGATAGAGTCAAAGTTGAGTCTTCTGCATGTGATAATTGTTTATGAAGTTGTTCTTTCTCTAATGTTTTCGTACCTTTATCAAGTATGTTTAGACTGTAAATGTCTGCATTAATTTCTGGGTGCTGCATACTCTATTGCTTTATGTGTCTGCTTTTATGTTATGATTATGCTGTTTTTGTTAATATGGATTTGTAATATGACTTGAAATTAGATATTTTGATGGCTCTCACTGTGATCTTTATGTTCAGGATTGAATTGATGGTTCTGGGTTATTTGTTCTTCCATATGAATTTGAGGTTTCTTCTTAATTCTGTGAAGAAAGTCATTAGTTGGGGATTGCATTGAATCCATAGATAGCTTTCCACCGAATGCAAATTTTAACAGTATTAATTCTTTTAATCTGTGAGCATGAGAAGTCTTTCCACCCTGTGGTGTCTTCTTTGAATTTTTTTTTCAGTGTTTTGTAACTTTTATTGTACAAGTCTTTTATTTTCTTAAATTCATTCCTATACTTTGTTGTTTTTGTGACTGCTTTCAATAATTTTTTTCATGACTTATTTCATAGCAGAATCGTTATTGGTGTATAGATAAGCTCCATATATTTGGATGCTGATTTTCTATTCTGCTAATTTACTTAACTTCCTACTTCTCATAGCTTTTTAGAGGAATTTGGAAACTTTCTTGCATATAGAACCATGCCATCTGCACATAGGGATACTTTGACTGTCTTTTATTTCTTTGTCTTGCCCAGTTGCTCCAGATAACATGTCTAGTACTACATTGAATAAGACCAATGAGAACGGGCATCCTTGTCTTAATGATCTAAATGGAAATGCTTTTGTTTTTCTTCAGTTGGTTTGCTGGTAGCTGTGGTTTTGACATATATAGTCTTTAGTATGCTGAGTTATGGCCCTTGCATACCTGATTCAGAATTTTTATGCAGCAAGTATGTTAAATTTTATCAAATACATTTTCTATATTTATTGAAATGATTCTGTGATTGTTAACCTTTATTTTACTCATGTGATATGTGAACATTATTTATTTGCATATACTGAAGCATTCTTAAATGCCTAGAATGAATCTAATTTGATCATGGTGTGTGATGTGTTTTTAATGTGCTTTTGATTTCAGTTTGCAAGTATATTTGAGGACTTTTGCATCTAAATTCATCAGGGGTACTCTAATTTCCTTTTTTTATTGTATTCTGGTAAGATTTGGTAGTAGGGTGATGCCAAGCTCCTAAAATGACTTTGAAAGTGTTTCTTCCTTTTTAAATCTATGGAAAAGTTTGAGAAGCATTTACATCAATTCTTCTTTAAAACACTGGAAAAAATAATCATTATTGAGTACTGGACTTTCCCCTTCTATAAAAATTTTTTTTGCATATTTGATCTCATTATTTCTTAAAGATTCAGATTTTTTATTTAGTTTACTTTTAGTTCAGTTTTTATTTATTTTCTGAGCCCCAAAACTTGTCCATTTCTTTCACGTTTTCTAAGTTTTAGCATACAGCTTCTTCAAAATTATCCCTAATGTTTCATTAAATTTCTGTTGTATCAGTTTTAATATCTTTTTCATTTCTAATTTTATTGTTTGACTATCCTTGTCACCTCTAATTTTATTTCATTGGCTCCCCACCTAGCTCTTTTGCTCTAGGCAAAAGTTTGTCAATATTTTTAAACAACCAACTATTTGTTTCATTGGTCCATTTTGTTCTCTTTATACAAGAATCTCTTCATTCACTTTTGTTTTACTCTGTGTTATTTCTTCCCTTCAATTAAACTTGGTTATGGTTTTTTCCTTGATTTTCTATAATCTTGAGATTTATAATTGGGTAATTTATTTTAAATCTTACTGTTCTTCAATATAGGTAATTCTTTCTATACTCTTCCCTCTTAGTACTTGCCTTGTTGTATCTTGCAAGTTTTGATATGTTTAAATATCATTCTCAATTTCTTCATTTGTTTCCTTTCTGACTTCCTCAATAACTCCCTATTGTTCAGTCTCTCTCTCTTTCTCTCTTTCTATATATATATATATATATATATTAAAATTTCTTCATATATATATACATATATATGCAATTTCTTCATATATATATACATATATAATTTCTCTGTATCTATATTTATATCTATAGCTATAGTTTCTAAAGTTTCTCATTCTATTGATTTCTTATTTTATTACAGTGTTACAAGATGAAAACATAGGATGTAATGTCAATTTTTTTGAATTTATTCAGACTTGTTTCGTGGCCTAATGTATTGTCTGTCCTACTGAAAGTTCTGTACACTAATGAAAAAATGTGTATTTTGCAGTTGTTGGTTGAAAAGTTCTGTAAATGTCTCTCTAATACATTTGATTCATATTTTAATTTAAGTCTATTTGTTGATTTTTTGACTGAATGATATATCTATTTGGGAGACTAATGTATTGAAATCTTGAATATTATTGTATTGGAGTTTATCTCTCTTATAGAGTCAATGATATTTCTTTTATAATATTGGATTCTCTAGTATTAAGTACACATAGATTTATAATCATTATGTATCATGATAAATTGATCTTTTATAAATTTATAATGACCATTTTATTTCTTCTTATTTTTGTTTTAGTGTCTATGTGATCACATACAGGTGTAGCTTTTCTTGCTTGTTATTGGATTTCATTTGCTTGAATATCATTTTCCTTTCTTTCACTTTCAGTATCTGTGAGTCCTTATTGGTGAGGTAAGTTTCTTGTAGACAATATATTGTTTAGTCTTATTTTTAATCCATTCAATTAGTTTGTATTTTTTAACCAGGAAATTGAGACTATTTACAATCAGAGTTGTTAATTAAATATGTAGACTTATTGCAATCTTTTTGTTGATTTTCTTCTAGTTCTTCTGAATAGGCCTTGATTGTTCTCTTGTAGATTTTTATAGTTTTATGGTTTCTTCTCTTGATAATATTGAATGTGTTTTAATTGTCTGTTGAATATATACTCTTCTGGTAAGAATTGCACTTTCACATGTTATTGTGGTCATAGTATCTTTTTTCTCTCTTGGAGTAACTAGTCTTCTAAACTTATGCAGCATGTCTTTCTAGGATTGTGACATTCCATGTTAGTATGTATTTAGATTTGTCTAAAGTACTCTTAAATGTGACGTTCTTAATTTGTGTTACATTTCACCTCTAAAATGCCAGTTTATAAGGAAAATTTTAAAGCTTACCTCTTAGGACAGAATTAAGATGCAATTTCTATAATGCATGCAATCTTTCTAAACCATAAACTGAATTTTAGTATGCTTACAGAATTGTGCAAACCAATACAATATATTTAAAAGATTTGCATTACTACAGAAAGAAATATGATACCCATTAGTAGTCACTCTTCATTTTTTACTACGTCATTTAGCTCTGGGTAATTACTAACCCATCTTACTCCGGTATTGATTTGCTTATCCTGGGCATTTTATGCAAAGAGATCTGTTTGTGTAATATTTTCTGACTACCTTCTTCACATAACATAATATATTTAAGCCTTATTTGTGCTGCAAAATGCATGAGTACATTATTAGTTGCTATTTCTATGTGATATTCCATTGTTTAGACATATTTCCTTATCTATTCACCAGATGATGGACATTTGGGTGGTTTAGTTTTTAATATTAATAATAATGTTGCTATAAGCACAATGTGCAAGTTTCATGTAGATATACATTTTTCTTTTTTAAAGTAGTTATAGTAGAATATTCAACTGGATGTGTTTGAATAATCTCCTATTTTCCAAAATACCTGCACTATTCACACCAGCAATATAGGAAGTTTCAGTTTCTTCATAATCTTGACAACAATTGCTATCATGTGACATTCTCATTATAGCCCTTGCAGTATATGTGAAGTGATAGCTCACTGGGGTTTTGATTTGAATTTCCACAGTGGCTAATAGCATTAAATATATTTTGATGTGATTAAAAATTATTTTTATATCTTCTTTTAGAGAGAAATATCTATTCAGATTGTCTTTTAATTATGGCTTTTTTGTTTTCCGGATGTGGAATTTGAAGAATTCCTTTATAATATGGTTGAAGTCTCTTACCACATATATGACTTGCAAATATTTTCTCTTAGTCAGTGAGCTGACTGCTCGATTTATTGATTGCATCAGCAGAAAGACAAGAATGTTTTATTTTGATGAAGTCCAATTTATTTTAGTTTTTGTTTTATCTTGTTTTTCTAATGCTTTTATTGTCACATATAAGAAACCATTGCCTAATATAAGATCAATGAGATATGTGCTTAGGTATTTATCTAAGAATAGTATTTTGAGTTTTTATATACAGTGGTTTAAGCCACTTTTATGCTAATTATTACATATAATGTTAGGTGGTACTATAAATTCATTCATCTGGGTGAGAGTATCCAAAAGATATTCACAACTTTTGGATGAATTTGTTCCTGAATAATTTGTTAAAAACACTATTTTCCCCTGGACTCAAATTAATGTCTTTTCAAAAGTAATTGAAGTCTAAAAAGAAGGACTTATTTGTGTACTCTGAAATTTATTCCACTGATTTATGCTATTGTGCTTATAACAATATTGCATTGTTTCGATTATTGTACCTCTGTACAATACTCAAAGATACTACCATACCTTTGTACAATACAACATACATACTCAAATCAAGAAGTATGAGTTTCTCAGGACTTTTAATATTGTTTAGTCTAAGTCCCTTACAATTCCATGTTCATTTACTATCACTTGTCATTTTCTGATTAAAAAAACTACTCTGGATATTGATAGTTGTTGCCTTGTATATATAGATCTACTCTAAAAGTATTTCTAAAATACTGTCTTCCAATCTATGAGTACTTATTCCTTTATTTATTAAGATTTAATTCAAAAGTGCTTCATATTTTTCATATTATTTGCCTTTGACATCTTCTTTAGCTTTATTCATTAATATTTATTGCATGTTTTGATATTTTTATAAATGAAATGTCCTTTAACAAATTTATACATTGTTCATGCTTACATAAATAAGATGGATTCTTTGACATTTGATATATATTAACAAAATATACTATTACTTGAATTAAGTAATATATATAATATTATACAATATTATGTAATATATAGTATATAATCAATATATAAATTACTTGATTTACATAATATATAATATTTCTTGATTTAATTATTAGCTCTAATGTTTAAATGTTGGTTCTAATTTTAATAGAAATCTTAGGAATCTTCATGTACAAGATCATGTCATCTGCAAATAAAGTCAGTATCCACTCTTTCTTTCAAATGTGATGACATTTGTGTATTCTCTATGCATATATTTACTTATGTACTCCTACAGCCCAATTGTTTAGATTATATAAACAGTGTGGTGTTGGATACAATTGTTAAAACTGAGATGATTCTCTTTTTTTTTTTAGATTTAGGAATTGTCTTTCATAATTAACTTTGGCATTATTTGTGAGTTTTTATATACTTTAGGAATAGGTTTAGGAATATCCTTTTGTTTTTCAATTTGTTGAATGCTTTTCATGAAAAGTTTTTAGACTTGGTCAAATGAGTTTTTACATCTCCTAAGATTATCTCATGGTTCATGCCGTCTATAAAGTTGGCTTACTTAGTAAATTAATTCATATCTGAATATTAAATTAACTGTATTACTGAAATTAATTCATGGCTATTCTGTACATTTCTCTATACATTACAGGATTTGATTTGTTAATTTTTACTATTTTAAATTTTGCCTCTTTTTTATTGTGTTCATTTTTTATTAGTATATGTCTGCAGTGCATAATGATTACATTCATTATTCAGCTTGGCACATGTGAATAACCCATTTTAACTTGTTTGTGTTCCCCTCCCCTCCCATACCTCTCTGATCTTTGTAATGTTTTATACCCTCCGCATTCACAAAAACTCTACTTCCTCTTTTTCTTTTCAATGTTTTTTTCTATCCCCCTTTGCTCCATTCCTTTCTCTCTCTATCCATCTACCCTTCCCATGTATGAAAGATCTCCTTACTTCTTATTATCTGTATTTTATTTTGCTATTTATTTATATTTTGAGTCCATTCTTGTCTATATTTATGCAAAATTAGTCTTTGGCCATCTTTTCATGTGGAAAAAAATGCTTTATTTGATATGGGCCTAGAGTAACATTGATCTTATAAAATGAATTGATAAGTACCTTGTGTTTTTTCTTAAGCTTATGAATAATTGATATCAGTTCAAGTTTAAACTGTTGCTGGAAATAACTGTCCTAATCTATTTTCTGTTGCTGTAAAAGAATGCTGGAGAGTTGGTAATTTAAAAGAAAAGAAATTTATTTATTATAGATCTAAAGGCTGATCCATGCAAAACTGAGTGGGCATGTATGGTGAAGGCCTTATTATGGCATGAAAGACAAAATCACATGGCAAAAGAGAATAAGTATGTCAGAGATAACTCAGTAACTCACTTTTGCAAAAAAAACCATTCCCTCAAAGACTCACTAACACATTAATCTTTTAATACACTGTGCACTTCTTAGTGAGAACCCCCTTTCCCACAGATCATCTCTGAGACCTAATTTTTCTCAAGGACCTTCCTGCACTTCATATATTAATTTATCAATTTATTCAACAGACATTTATGAAATGTACTCTATGTACTAAGCATGAGAATTATAGAAATGAACAATACAACACTGCCATTATAGTACATCTGTAGCTCCAGGTAGTCAGAAAGAACACTTAAGCCTGTGAGTTTGAAACCAGCCTGAGTAACATAATAAATAATAATAATATGAAAACAGCCCACATATAGTTTATACCTAATGCCCCAATGTCTCATAGGCAGGGTTTTTGCAAGGTAATTGGCTGATGAGTACAATATAGCTGACTCGCTGTTAGAGGTGGAGTCTGATTGGAACAGGCAGGTCACAGGGTACATGACTTGTAATTGCGTATCTCTTCTATCTTTCCTCCCTTTTCTGCTTTCTGACTATAACGGAGCAGCTTTCTTCTGCTGTGCTCCTTTACCAGGCTGCCATACATTGTAGCCAGTGAACTAATGAAAACCTGAGCCCAGTTCAACCTTTCCTTAAAAGTTGTGGGTGTTGAGTATTGTTTCCCAGTGACAAGAAAGTAGCTAAGACATATCCTTTCTCTCCTGAGTAAAAATTGAAATGTAACAGAGAGGGCTTTTATGGATGTAAGCTCTACATTGGGAAGTAAATGAATCTCTATAGTAAGCAATCCATCCCATTGTCTTTACTTTTAAATAGTATAAATTCCATATATAATGAAGATCAATATTTACTTTAATTATTAAGTTAATTAATAATTAGCTATTATTTCATAAGTAAAACCCTAACAATCCAAAGTTCTACATCAGTTCAATTCACTATTCTTTCAAATGCTGTTGTATAATCATCGAGGGACAGTCAATGGACATGTTACTTGAAGTATAACCGTTATAACTTTCCAGTTGTTCGAAATTTCATAGATTTATCCCATATCCAAATTCCGAGTATCTCTGAAGTTCACTTTTATTACTATGCACCCTCCTTCAGTTCTCACCTTTCCAAATTCTAATCCCTTAGGCATTTGGTCTATATCCCTTGATTCATTTACACATCTGCATGTTTACAAGAATATCAGAATTTTCACATTAAATACTTTTATCAAGATCTTTGATCTTTGCTCTTCTTTGAAGCTGATGTAGTAAGGATTTCTTTCTGCCAGGTGTTTGGTGTTTTTTTTTGTTTTTTTTGTTTTTTGGCAGTTTTACTCCACTTGTTTAACATTCCTCTGTCTTACCCTGGTATATCTCTGTTGCTAACAAGCCTCATACTCCTCGCTTGAATGAAAAGGAAAAATGCCTTCAAGGTTTACATATTAAAGCATGAGACCTACGTGAACTCTAGGGCACCTAATACACTCAGGAAAATCATTACTTAGTATATTTGGGTTTTCTAGAGGAAGAGATTTAATATTAAATGTATGTGTGATCACTGAAGGGATTTCTTAGGTAGGCTTACCTAGAATGGGAAGAGTATGAATAACCATTTGCTGGATTAATCCAAAATGACATCCATGTGCCAGAGTATCAGAGGATCCAGTAAAAGTTTAAGGGCAAAGTCCTGGAAGTTCCCTGCAAAGTCATCAGTGAGATTCTATCACAGAGCCAAAAAGTGTGCATGGGAAGGCTGAAGAATCTGTGTTGGAAATTTGTTGGAGCTGAAGACAAATGGCCAAAGGCAGTGGTGATGATGGACCACCTCTGCAGGAAAGGAGAACTCTTCTCTCCCTTTTTATTCTGCCTCAGCTACTGGCCTATTGGTTGTTGCCAATCACATCCTGGTTGGATTTTTTTCCCTTAATTTATAGATCCACCTGCCAATTATCCAGAGACACACTCAGAATTACTAACCTACTAGGTCATTCTCACTCAAGTCAAGTTAACATATTACAATTAAAAATCACACCTGAACAATTTTGAAAAAAATATTTTAAATATAAAATCTAGAACTACCATTGTTCAATCTGCTTATTCAGTTAGTATTGTCAGACAATAGCAGTATAGCACCTCATTTCAGTCCATGCGCTGGACCATGCATTATAATGTATTCAACACCACAAATCTTTTTAGCAGGTAGTATCATAGAGGAATAAACTTAGTCTGAGAAATGCTGAGGAATTTGTAAAAATTTGTTTTTACTTAGGCAAAACATGACTACTTTAACCAATAGTTGTAGCATCTTAAACTTGTGCTGTAAGCTAGAGACCTGCAAAATTTTTCTCTAAAAGGCTGCATTTTAAAAATTATTTAGTTTTGTGGACTGTGTTCTGCTTATCTCATCATGCACTGTGACAGTAACCATAGGCAATAGGTAAACAGATGGGTATAGCTATTCTCCAATAAAGCATTATTTAAACAATCTGGCAAATGGCCAGATGTTTCAGGGCTTGCCAAACTGGCCCAATAGCTATACTGCACTAGCTTCAGTTTTATGGTACCTTGTATCACTTGATTTAAATTTATTACAGCAAATGACGAAACTCTCTGTCTCAGATTATAGGCAAATGAAATGTAAGTTGTTCTTTTTGAACTAATCATACCAATGTAAAATGTCTTTAGAAAGGAATTAAGTTCTACTTCATTTGCTTCAAAATAAGAGAAGTTGCAAAACCTTTTCCATGCTCCTTTTATGCTTATGTTTTGTTAGTTTATCATAACAAAAACACTGCTCTGTGTTTAACTGCTTTCTACCAAAGAGCTCAATCTCTTTTAGAACATTACTTCATTAATCCTGCCTATGGCCCTCTAAGGGAGACGACAAGTATTAATAAATGTTCAAAAATGTTTAGATACATTTCAGAAGTCTAGCAAATATGAGTGACAAGCACTTGGAACTCTCAGGGTGACCCAGTGTCCTTAAAATAAATGTTTGAGATGTTCAGAGGCATGTTGTCCCTCAGCTGGATGCTTCTGAGAAATCAATCCAGCACCAGGAAATTTATTTTCTTATAGCACCCTTATTTGGAACCACATCAGCCATAAGACTTCAGTTCTCATGGAGTTTTTCATCACTTTTTGCCTTTTCAATTTGCTGTGTTCTAAATATCATCTGTTTTCTTCCTTAGTGTTTATGATTATATTTCAATATTAGTAGAATGAATCCAGAAAAGTCAAATATATGAGGTCTTTATGTCTGAAATCAAATGGTGGTTTCTTTTAGAGTTCATACACACGTAAAAGTAAAAAACAACTAGGAAAGAAAATCTATAACTGCAAATAATGTTTGAAATTGTATTCATTGTTAGGATTTTATTATATTGAATTTGTCCTTGACAGTTATCTGGGGATAATAAAGTGCATACTGGTAATTTAAACATGAGGGAATAGATCTTACTCCTTTAGATCATGAATGATTGTCACTACTGAACATAATATCTTATAATATTCATGTTGAAAGATAATCTTCCTCAATTCCTACTTTCATCAGACCATACCCTGCTCCAGCACTTTATAGTGGGTCCCTATTAACAGCCTCATGAAATCCACTTATTTTGATGTATTTCTTGAGGCTTTCAGCAGCTCAGACCTGTATCACTTGGGGCATTTCTCAGACTCTCTCAACTGTATTTCTATGCGATTTAAGGAAATCTGCCTAATCCATTCACAGATTATGTATGTGCTAACGAAAATACCTACAATACCTGGAAAAACAGCTTCCCTCACCAGTAATGCCTGGTTCATCTTTTCCTCTCTTTCATGTTCCTCAATTTAGTAAGGAACATGCTACCAGCTCCTTTTTCATGCCTACATGACTCATAGATCCATTCTTACCAAAACTATGCATAGAACACCTGTTACACACAGCATGCAGTGCTCAAAATTTTTGTACTTGTTGGGGCCAATAAGTACCTTCTAAGAAGAGTTTATGCTATAAACAATACAGTAAAACAAAGGGATATTCGGTCTAGAAGGATAGATCTAACACACAGGCATACAGATATAAACATAGATACATAATAATAACACAAGGAACAAAATTTCATATTGTTTTGAGGAATGTACTGCCAGCGATTATGTGAAGAAGACATCTCTTTCAGAGGCAGACTAGGAAAACATTTACCTAGATGTTTGAAGGGAAGTATTCTGTTCATTTAGGATTCGTACATATAGAAATAAAGTACTTGAGAACAGCTGTTTCAAGTGGTATCAGACAATAAGAATTACGTTAGCTTGGAAAATCATATAGTGCATGAAGACAGTAGGAGAAAATATGGCTTGATTATAGATTATGGAAAACAGATTTGGGGATGTGCCTTCAAGTACAGGAACCAATGAAAATTATGCACAAAGAAACATAGCTCAGCTTTTAGAATGATTAATTCAATGATAAAAAGGTAAAATAAATTATAGCTATGAAGATATCAGAAAGACTACTTAAAGTAAAAGCATTAAATCTTGGTCTATGATAATGGTGGATAAAATGAGCAAGGAAAAAAATAGATAAAAGAGATTGCAAGCATTAGGGTCAAGGAAACACTAAGGAAAAATATTTCAAGTGTTCTCTTGCTTTTAAAACTTTCAAATACATTGTTTTGTGCTACACTGAACTATGGACTCCTGTATCCAACTGCCAACTCTGCATGTCCACTAGGTGCATAATGGTCATTTCACGCTGAGTGTAGTTGCCACCAAGCTGGCTCTGCCTGCATTTGCTTTCAGCTCAATAAATGTTAACTACATGATTCAGCTGTTGGAGACTAAAGTCAGTCTTCAGTTTACTTTTCCTTTACTACTATCAGATTTCCCAGTGAAATCCTACCAGCCTCTACTCAAAGGAAATTCAAAAGTCAGTCACTTCATACTGTTTCCTGGAACGTGTCCTCCATATAAACCATAATTATATCTCTTCTGGATTAACACAATAAGTCACTTATAATATTATCTTCCTGTTGTCTGCTCTTAACTCCGCAGCCAAGAAATTTTGAATCACAGTTCTGTTCACAATTCTGTTCAAAATATTGTCTCATGGAGAACAAAATACAGAGTCTTTACAAAGACTTGTGGAACTTAGTCTTTATATTCCTTAAACCAAAATTTATTCACCTCTTTGTTTTCCTGTGTCTGTCTGCTAGTACTTGCTGTATCTGCATGTACCACACATGCTTTTTAGAGACTTTGTACTTGCCTTTCCCTCTGGACAGATTTCCCTAGATATCTATGGAAACATATTTTCTCCCTTACTCATTCAGGTATCTTCTCAAATTCTACTTAAATCAAATCAAAGATCTTTCTTGACTGCCCCCAAAACTTGACAATCACCATCATCATATCCAATTCCCATATCTTTCCTTTGCTTTCTCCATTTTTTTTTCATTTTGAGCATATAATTGTTTTCATATCAAGCATGTAATTACTTCATAAGCATTTAAATTTCATAAGCTCTGGTTTTTGCTCACTATAATACACATAGCACTTGGGCAGTATCTGGACCATAGCTGATACTCAAGAATTATCAGTTGGACTAATAAATATTGAAAAAAGTCAAAAAGCCACAATGATTAAAGTTGTGACTGATACTATTAATCAAAGAACTTTAATAGAAGAGCACAGTGAATTTGTCTTTGAAATTTTGCTTTTAGACTCCAAGACTTTGCACTTTCCTATTATAGACAGATAGAGGGTAGGTAGATGGTATTGTGTGAATAAAATATGAGAAAATAGTGAAAACAGATTATTATTTAAACTCAGAGTTTAGAGCTATTCCCAGTGATACACAGAAAGAAATAGAAGTATGTAAACCCTAAATATATACCCACATTTAGATGGCAGAATAAAAATGATCCACAAAACATAAGACTGCATGATCAGGAAGTTAAAATAACTCAAAAGGTGCATTTTGATAGGATCCATAAGGCTTTGCAAGAATAGTTTACTTGGCATCATTATAAGAAGTAGATCAATGGTACTGAGAACTAAGAGACTCTTGCGGTATTTACAAAAGGAGTGTTTGGTAAGAGGACGTAAGAAAAACCTCATTTCCAGAATTCTACCACACAAGTTAGATAATGAAGAATGGAAATACCAAATATGGAGTATAGCACTGATTTCTTCATTATTTCATTCATCAGATTTTGTGACATAACGATAATGTGGCTGAAGTGGTATATAAGGTGTCATGCATGGAGACTTACTTTACAAAAATTTGTTTTAAAAACTATGAAGATCTAGCAGTGTTTCATGGTCTAAACTAGCCACTAGGGATTCAATGAAGAACATGACTATTTCTGATTTAATCATACTTTCGTTCACTCAGCAAACATTATTATGTACTAGCAACTGCAGATACAAGTGACAAGACACAATCGTTATCTCAGTGAAATTTCTACTCTCGTAAGGAAGGCCAGTGAATAAAAATAATTAATATTCAATGCAAATGCTTGAAAAATGCTGTATATAAAATACCATGGAGCATAATGGGAGAAAAAAATAATTTTTCAATGATTGATAAGTTTTAAAAATTCCCCTTGGAATTCAAACAATGAAAAAAGAATATCTATAGAATTATGGGGTTATGGGAGCTGAATTATTAAAGGAATTTATTTTTTAAGATGAGATAACCTAAGCACATTTATAAGAATGTATCTAGAGAATGACAGGCCAAGGAGGGAGAAATGGATGTAAATTATAAGCGAAGCAATAAATTCCTCTAATCTACATTTTATGAGAGTGATAGGATCAACTTTGAATTTATATCTTCACAATTGAAGCAATTAACTCAATATGATTCTAATAGTTTACTTGCAAAACTATGTATTTAAGATTTGTGTATTGACAGCTCCAAACCACTCACGTTATACACCAAATTTAGATATTTAACACTTCTAATGAATGGGAATTTTGATCTATCACATGGGGGCACTGTCTCCCAGACAACAGCTCAGTGTTAGTAGATACCCTTTTTTATGTTGAAACAGTACCCATATAATTATTTGGTTTATACAGTATTGCAGTGTGTATATTTTATCTTTAGTCTTTATTAAAATATTTATGGTGAAACAACAAAAGTAATAATACAAATATAAAAATAGCTTTTAGAAATTTAATAAATTTGGGTAATAAAGATAAAAAATCAAGAGAGAAGCAAGAATCACGTTTCTCTGGAATTAGGTTTATTAGCTAAATATTTCACCATGAGAAATAAAGAGAAAAATTTTTAATCATATATAAAACACTTGAAATATATGTTTGGTTTATATTTGTAAAGCAGGTGTTTGGCAGTCTTCATAATAAGATTTTTAGCTTTCTAGGAAAAGAATCTTTTCTCTACATGTAAATTTTCTTCTTTATATATTTAGTATTTGTAAATGTGCTCAAAATGCATTATGCATCAGTTTAAGCTGTTGATATTATTGTATATTAATTGCTGTTTCCAAAACTAATATGCCAAGAAGACAGTTTCTGTGTTGCAAATAGGTGTACCGTAAAAGTGTTCTATATTCAATTAAATTCATAATGTTGGGTTATTCCTAAACAGGATTTTTAATGCAAGACTGCTCAGAACTTTTACTATGCAAATATACAGCTTTTATTCTCCAAGAAGAGGGTATGGTACACAATGTTTCCCAAAATAATTTGACCACAGAGTCTTTTTTTCCCCACAAAGCACCTATAAACAGCCACCAGAACTGGTGTTTTGTGAAACATGGTTTAGAATAAGCTCTGCAGATTCTTTAGCAGAAGTCTTGTGATCAGAATGATATTTAACAAAAATACACTCAAAAGATTCAAAGTTGGAAATGATCCTACAGGAAAGAAACGATTTTATCAGCACCTCTGACAGATGGTCATCCAAGTTTTAGGCTTGTTTTGTGATTCCATGTGCTATGTGGACACTATCTATTCTCAATAATTCCCTACACTCCTCAACCCCTATACAAATCATCAGTCCTCATTCCGTTTGCTTCTTTTTCTCTAACAACCCTTCAAATATTTGAAGACAGATTACGCATCTTCTGAGATCTTTTATTTTTCTAAATTACCTCATCATATTCACACTCGTGTACTCTAAAGAACTAGTTATCCAAGTCCTCATCACATGATGTGTCTTTCCCTGTGTATAGTAGAATCAGATAATGATCCTCTTAAATTATGTTATTTGACTGAAAATAATTGTTTAATTCTTTCAATTGAAGTTTGGACACTCATTAACATTCATTCTTATTTGGATGGGATTTTTTTATAGTTTATCTTTGGGTGCTACCATTTTTTTTCTACAGTCAATGTCTCAGTTACTTTATTCTTGTTGCTGAGACAAAATACCCAACACCCAAAGTTAAAGGTGAAGAAGTTTATGTTGCTCACAATTTTTAGAGGTTTCATTCCACAATCACCTGGCTCCAAGACAGGGTGGCATATGGCAAGGGGCAACAGTTCATGGCAGTGAAAACCAGCGAAAGCAGAAATAGTGAAAAGAGAGAGCAAGACTCTTTCTTATATGCAGGCTACCCCCCACCCAGGGCCGGTATGGCAGTCATACCATCTCTGTGCCCTGCTCTTGCACAGGGTCAAGATGTTTACAAAGTGAAGATACTGGCCCCTTGCTGAGCCATTTACCTAAATTTCTAAACTTCTCAAGTTAACAACAATATATCAACCATTAAAGTCAAGGCATATGGCAACTATAGTCAAATAAATTTTACCCACTTATACTTACTGGATTTTATCTTCCAGTGATATTGCTCCAATTGTCGCTTCTTATTATCAAGACAACACCATACTATAGGTTATCATGAAATATAAATTCCTATCCTCCTGCAATAATCAGATTATTGGTTAACAGCAAAAAGATAGATACGTATTTTGATTTCTAAAATAGCTGAATATTGATGCTAGTTATTTGCATAATTTTATTATGAAACATGACATATCCATACAACATGTATTTTATGTGCTTGTATTTATGTTTTTAAATTTTAAATGTGATTGAAGAAATAAACATTTTTAAAGTGTTTTCACTAACAAAAATGCCAGTACATTTCTATATTTCAATGAAATATACAAAATGAGAGAAAAAAGGAATTTGATCTTTTAAATTCAGGCCTGAAGAATAGTCAATATTGCTACTTTAAGCAACAGAGGGTTGTTTTATTTAAAAGATAAAGGGGTGGTGGAAATATATTTTGGATAGAGCCAACATATTTGCAATAGACAAAGATTTGCTTAATATCATATTGCTGAACTATTTCATCTCCTTAAAATACTTGTTCTGCAAAAAACAATTAGTTCATGAGATTGTCGTTTTGCAGAAGTAGTGCAGAAACAACATAGGTGAACTGGCAGAAATATTAGTTCTGAAGTGTGGGATAAATGTAGAAGGCCTTGGGCAAAAAAACAAAACATAGACATAGAGGAGTCTCAGCAAATCTTGTCTTCACTTGTTTTTGTTAGTGCAAGTGAAAAGGTTAATGCTGCTCATTTCTATCAACACAGAGTGAGAAACTGTGGCACCTTTGAATTCCAAAGTTACCTACAGTGCAGCTGATTTAATTGTTGGAAGAATAGTACTATTTACAAGTTTGATCTGGAATAAGAATGTGAATTAGCCACTTGTATCTGTTCTCTCTCTCTCTCTTTTATATATATTTTTAATCATTAATATTTGAAAATATTCATTATTATTTGAAGATATCCTTTGACTGAAACAAAACTTGTCAGCTATATCCTGACATAAAGCATCAAATCTTCTCTAGTCTCCAGAGAAACCATTCTGCTTTTTTGTCTGAGTATTTAAAATTTATAACTTCCAATGATTTTTGACATTTTTTTTAGTTTTTTTTCCTTAGTGCGATTAATAGTAATATTACTAACTTTCATTATTCACAAGTAATAGACCGTTTTTGAAGAATTAAAAAACCAATATGTATGTGTGCATGATGTGTTATTCTAGCTGTTCAGCTGTCAGGCAATAATTTTTCTTATTCTTTTTGCTTCTGTTTCTTGCCTCCGTACCATTCTACTTTGCCATCGCCCATCTCATTCTCAAAATGTCCTGTTCCCATCCCCTCCTGACCATGCTGTTTAGTTCCTCAGTGCTCATTTGGGTCCCTTTTCCTCATTGTTTATGGAGAGAAAAATCCTATGATGCTCTTGGGGAGCATCATATGAGAATTCATATGAGGGGTGGAACTCTGGACCATCCAGCTGAAGAATACAACCATAGATTGAAGATGTCCAAAGGTGGGGGCCTTGATGCTCTAGTCATGCATTGATGTAAACATGGAACTGACCAGATGCTCTAGTCTTACACAGGAGTGAATATGGAACTGAGCAGAAACATCAAAATACTCACTCTTCAGGCACTGCTTGGCGGAAGGGATTGAGGACAGTTAGGTTTTTTGGTGCAGTTGAGAGACACAGATAGAGATAATAAAAAAGGCTTTATTGTTCACCTGGGAGGGCTGCATGAGAGGGCTGAAGGAGATTGCAAGGACCCTCAAAGTAGCCAAAGCTGTCGAGCCGCTTTCATGTGATTGGAATGGGTTAGAGACTGTGTGAGTGGACAGGCCATTGTGCAGCAAGAGGACTGGAAGACTTTTGGCATGCACACAAAAGGGAAGAGGGAAGTTTATTTTGGGACTAGAAGAATATAGAAGTCAGTGTAAGCAAGAAATACTGTTCTTTGGGGCCTTGGCACCATGTGGAGCCTGTCAGAGTCCCAAACAAGTAGAACCGATCATTCCAGTCTTTTAGTGGTTATGGGATGACAACTCTCTTAAACTCTTTTTTTGTTGACAAGGTGAATTGTAGCAGAGGCTGTTGCAGTGGTTGGGATGACGAGTTAGGCCTCTGTAGAAGCTGATGCCGGGGGTCTTGGCCAGGATAAAGGCTCACATCCTGGATTGAATTAATCTGATTAACAAAATAATAGCATTTTCTCCCAGCATTGCACTTGTGCCCCCTTTTTCAGCTGTCAAAACATCAAAGGTTAGGAAGTTTTGGAGGGTAAGTGCAGCTAGGCTGAGTTTGTAATGTCTGAACTGAGGCAGTAACTTCTTCAATTTGCTGTCTGAGTTCTCAAGACAGTTGGTAATGTAGCTGTGTGGAGTGCGCAAGTAGGCTCAGGCCCACTCCTCCATAGCCTATAGCCAAGAAAATGCCTATTCCATACAGAAAGGCAAGTGGGAAGCCCTAGGTTTTCTGGGGTGGAGGATATTATTATGTACTGTATTTGAAAGGGTTACCTCAATGACATCATGCGAGTTAATTGTCACTGAGGGTTTTAGGTGTCCTAGAGTGCAAGTGCTAGTCCAGTGTACAGGGAGATATACATATGTTCCATTTGCACATAGTATAAACCAACCTCGAGGCAGGAAAAGAGATGTGGAGGAGTCCCAGAGCATGAAGATGGAGCAGTGGAATACAGTGACTACTTGTGTTTATGATGTTTTTGTGGAGACATTTTGAAAGCAGTTTTGATTGTGAGGGAATTTTTGCAGGTTGTCTTGGTTAATTTTCTCTTGTTGAGACAAAATACCTGATGCCCAAAATAAGAGAAGAAACAGTTTATTTCTTACAGTTTTTGGAAGTTCCAGTCCATATTCAGTTGGTTCCAAGCTAGGGTGGAGTGGCAAGGGGCAGCTATTCATAGCTACTACAAATAGGACAAAATATTGTCCCTTATATTGTTTGCCAGTTACCCACTCTCGGGCAGGTGTAGCACTCATGCCACCAATCCCAGAACTACAAAATGAACCAATCACAAATGCTAGATTTAGCCCCTTCCATGACTGCATGAGACTTAAGGGTACCACCCAGACACAAACCATAACATTCCACCACTGGCCGCTCAAAGACTCATGCCCATCCTTTATTTATTTCTTTCTAAATTTTATTTTAAAAGGATAAAATTAAATATAACAAAACAGAACAAAGCATATCAGAAGAAAACAATGTAAGAGGCACAGATTTTAAAGCAACACAACAGGAGATCATCACTGTCTATCATATTGTCTCTTGTTTTTTTCTAAATAGTTGTCCATATCTTCACATACAATGAATTAATACAAAACAAAAGAGTATTAAACTGATCAGAACAGGATGATGAAGGCATTTGAGACCTTCAAAACCAGACAATAGGGAAATCAAAAATGGCTGCCATAATGTCTCTTGTTCTCTCAAAATAGCTGTCCATATCTTCATGTATGTTGAAGTTAAACAATACAAAACTTGCTAACATCACTCTGAATAAAGAATTATAGTATTTCTGGATTTCACACCAGATACTACAGAATCAGCACTGGGTACCATAATGTCTTTTTTTCTTCAAAGTAGCTGCTCACATCATCATGCACTATTTAATCAATACTCATAAACTGTTTAGGAGAAGTTCTATGCATGTATGAGTCCCTACATATATACCTATCCTTTCTATATTAAAGGAAAAAACAAAACACATTCCTAGAAAAACATGAAACAAAAAAGATAAATAATAATAACAAAAAGCTCAAGACACTGACAATATAAGCCTTCCAAACAAGGTGGTAGGAGCATAACTAGGGTTATTATTCTACAGAATGATCTTCAAGAGTTCCTCAGATACCATACAATAATATGCACAATTGTTCCAATCTTATGAATGTTAACTATTTTGTTCCAAGAACTTACAGAATTTGTAGCACAGTCATCTTAGCTATCCTAAATGTGTTTATATAACTTTAGATATTTTTTCTTTTCCCTTCTTTTTTCTTTTTCCTCATTTTCCCTGAGATGTTATTTTCTCCTTTAAGCAGATACTTATCCTTTCACTGTATTTATTGAGTTTTTTGTATCTTATGTACACTTACCATTTCTTACCCTAGGGAGACTATATGGTATTTACACATGTGAGTTTGATTTATTTCACTTATGAGTATGGTTGCATCCATTTACTTATAATGGTTGCATCCATTTACTTATAAACATCTCAATGTGATCCTTATTTATAGTTGAATAGTACTCCATTGTATTAAAATGCCACATCTTTTATATCCATTCCTCAGTTGATGGGCATTTAGGTTGTTTCCAAGATATGGCTATTACAAATTGTGCTGCTATTAACATGGGTGCACATATATCACTGTGGTATGATATTTTCAGTCCTTCTGGGAATATGCCAAGGAGTAGAATAGCAGCATCAAACGGGACTTCCAATCCCAGCTTTTTGAGGAATCTCCAGACTGACCTCCACAGTGGTTACACCAGTCTACACTCCCACCAACAGTGCAGAAGAGTTCCTTTTTCCCCACAGCCTTTCCAGCATTTGTCATTGGTAGTTTTCTTGATCCTGGCCATTCATTCTGGAATGAGATGGAATCTCAGTGTGGTTTTAATTTACATTTCTCTAATGACCAATTATGCTGAACATTTTTTCATGTATTTATTTGCCATTTGTATTTCTTCATCTGAGAATTTTGTATTAATCTCAGATGCCCATTTTTGGAATGGGTCTTTCAATTTTAGGGATCTGATTTTTTTAATTCTTTATATGTTTGAGACAGAAGTCCTTTGTCTGAGGGAAAGTTAACTAAAATTTTGTTTATCAATTTTGTGTCTTCTTTTCACCTATGCTGGAGATTTCTTTTGACATGCAAAAGCTCTACTAGGACATGATCCCAGCTATTGATTCTGTGAAGCATTTCACATGCAGTTTGATTCTTGTTCATGAATTCTCTACCTACCCCGATGTCTTCAAGATTTCTATCCACTTTGTCTTCCAACAGATTTAGTGTTTCTGTTTTAATATTTAGATCTTTGATCCATTTAGACTTTAGTTTCGTACATGGCAACAGGCATGGGTCTACTCTTAGTTTTCCACCTGTGGAAAGCCAATTTTTCCAGCACTATTTATTAAAGATACTACTTTTCTTCCAGTGGACATATTTGGCTCCTTTGGCAAAGATAAGGTGGCTGAATGTGTTTGTAGTTGTTGTTGTATCTTCTAGTCTATTCCATTGATCTTCAGATCTGTTTTTATTCTAGTACCATGCTGATTTTATTACAGTAGCTTCATAGTATAACTTCAAGTCAGGGATTGTGATGTCTCCTGTCTTGCTTTTGTTGCTTAGAATTGCCTTTGCTATTCCAAATCTCTTCTGGATTTCTGGGATGTTGATTATTATATGCCTGAGTGTAATTTTATTTAGGTTATGGCTATTTGGAGTTCTGTAACAGCTTCACTAATTTGTATGTCAGTTCTTCTGGTTCCAGATGAATTTTAGGAGTGATTTCTCTAGATTTCTGAGGTATGCTAGTGGTATTTTGATTGGAATTGCATTAAATCTGTAAAAAATATTGGGAGAATGGCCATTTGCACAATGCTTGTTCTTTCTATACATGAACAAGGGATGTGGGGATGTCTTTCCATTTTCTGAGGCCTTCTTTGATTTCGTTTTCAGGGTATTATAATTTTCCAGGAATAGATCTTTTACTTCTTTTGTTAGATTGATTCCTAAGTATTTCATTTTTTTGGATGCTATTGTTAAGGGTGTGGCTTCTCTTATATCTCTCTCAGTGGTTTTGTTGTTAGTGTATAGGAATGCTATTGATTTTTGAGTGTTGGCTTTGTATCCAGCTACATTATTCAATTTATTTATTATACCTAGGAGTCTTTCAATAGAGTTTTTGGGGTGTTCTGTATAGAATATCATGACGTCTGCAAATAGTGATAATTTAACTTCTTCTTTTCCTATCCTTGCTCTTTTTATTTCTCTCTCTTATCTAATTGTTCTGACTAGTACTTCCAGTACTATGTTGAATAGGAGCAGTGATAATGGACATCCTTGTCTTGTACCTGATTTTAGGGTAAAGGTTTTCAGTTTTTGGCCATTTAATATGATGCAGGCTGTTGGTTTGTCATAGATGGCTTTTATCATATTGAAGTAAAAACCATCTATTCCAATTTTCTGTAAGGTTCTTATGAATAAATGTTAGACATTATCAAAAGCTTTTTCTGCATCTATAGAAATGATCATGTGTTTCATATTTTTGGCTCTGTTGATATGATGGATTACATTTATTGATTTGCCTATGTTGAACCATCCTTGCATTCCTGGGATGAATCCCACTTGATTTTGGTGAATAATCTTCTTGATGATTTGCTGCATCCTGTTTGCCAATATTTTATTGAGAATTTTTGCATCTATGTTCATTAGAGAGATTGGCCTATAGTTCTCTTTTTTGGTTGGGCCTTTCTCAGGTTTTGGTATTAGAGTAATATTTGCTTCCAGAAATGAGTTAAGGAGAATTGCTTCCCTTTCAGTTTCATTGAAGAGTTTGAGGAATGTTGGCATTAAACCTTCTTTGAATTTCTTGTAGAATTCCACAGTGAGTCCATCTGGACCTGGGCTTTTCTTTATTGGTAAGGATTTAATTACATTCTCAATTTTGTTAATTGAAATTGGGTTATTCATCAGCTTAACATTTTCTTGACCTAGCTTTGGTAATTCATATGTTTCTAGGAATGTATTCGTTTCTTCTGTGTTATCAAGCCTATGAGAGTAGAGTTCTTCAAAACAGGTATTGATGATCTGTATTTCCACAGCGTCTGTAGTGATTTCACCCTTTTCATTCCTTATTGCATGGATTTGAGTTTTTTCTTCCCTTTTTTAAAATAAGGTTGGCTAGGGGCTTATCAATTTTATTTATTCTTTCAAAGAACCAACTCTCTGATTCACTGATTCTTTGTATTGTTTTCTTAGTCTCTATTGCATTGATTTCTGCTCTGATCTTTATAATTTCCTCCCTTCTTTTGGTTTTGGGCTTGACTTGCTCTTCTTTTTCTAGATGTTTGAAGTGTAGAATCAGGTTGTCTATTTGTGTTTGTTCTGTTTTCCTGATGTGGGAATTCAATGCAATAAATTTTCTTCAAGGACTGCTTTCGTTGTGTTCCACAAGTTCTGGTAAGATGTATTTGTGTTTTTGTTTGCTTGTAGATATTGTTTAATTTCTTCTTTAATTTCCTCTGTGCCCCATTGACTGCTCTGTAGTGTATTATTCAATTTCTATATGTTTGTGGGGTTTTTTTTTTCAGTTTCTTTTGTCTTTAATTTCTAGTTTATGGTGCTATGATCTGATAATATGCATGGCATAATTTCAATTCTTTTGCATTTACTTAAGCATGTTCTGTGGGCTAGTATATGGTTTATTTTAGAGAATGATCCATGTGCTGCTGAGAAGAATGAATATTCTGATGTTGTGGAGTGGAACACTCTGTATACATCCACCAAGTCCATTTGTTCACAGGTGTGATTCAGTTCTATAATTTCTTGCTGATTTTTGTCTAGTTGATTTGTCCCTTTGTGTCAATGGCATGTTAATGTCTGCTGCTGTAATTGCATTATTGCTTGTTTGATTTTTCATTTTTGTTAATATTTGTTTTGTATAGCTGAGTGGTCCTGAATTTAGTGCATATATATTTAAGATTGTTATCTCTTCCTCTTGAATTTTTCCTGTAACTGGTATGTAGTGATCTTCTTAATCTCTTTGGAGCATTCCTGGTTTGAAGTTCACATTGTCTGCAAACAGAATAGCTACCCCTGCTGTTTTGGGAGATCCTGTTGCATGGAGTATTGTTTTCCATCCTCTGACTTTCAGTCTACAAGTTTGATTTTGGGTTAGATGGGTTTCTTGTAGACAGAATATGGTTGGATGTTGTTTCTTGATCCATTCTTCCAGTCTGTTTATTTTTATTGGTGAATTGAGACCATTTACATTAATAGTTATAACTGATATATATTGGTTTACTGACATGTTATCTTTCTGCTGTTGATTCTTTACCTTTCCACTCTGTTTAATTGTTCACCTTGCTTAGTGGTTTTTTTCCTATGTCTATCTAGAATGTCTTTCAATGTTCTTTACAGGGTTGATTTGGTGGTCATGAAGTTCTTCAGCCGTTCTTTGTCATAGAAGTATCTTATTTCTCCATCCATTTTGAAGGACAGTTTTGCAGGATACATCAGTCTGGGTTGGAAATCATTTTCCTTTAGGATCTGAAATACTTTACTCCATGCTCTTCTTGACTTTATTGTTAGTGTCAAGAAGTCTGATGTTATTCTGATAGGCTTACCTTTATAGGTGATCTGTCTCTTCCCTCTAGCAGCTTTTAATATTCTGTTCTTATGTTGGATTTCTAGGATGTTGATTATTATATGCCTGGGTATAATTTATTTTGGTTATGGCTATTTGGAGTTCTGTATGCTTCACTAATTTGTCTGTCAGTTTCCATTCTCATGTTTAGGAAATTTTCAGCTATTACTTCTGTAAATAGCCTCTTGATATCATTTGTGTTGTCCCCTTCTTTTTCATTTATCCCTATTAATCTTAAGTTGCTTTTCTTTGCATTATTTTGCTGCTGATGAATTGTTATTTCCTGATTTCTTGTTATTTTTAAAAGATCTTTCCTTTCCTGTTCACTAGCTGCAATCTTGTCTTTGAGGTCTGAAATTCTATCTTCACTTTCATTGTGGGTTTGCCAACTTTTGATGGAATTATTGATTTGCTGTATATCTCTTTGAATCTGCTTCATGCATTGTTTGTTTCTTATATTGTTCATTCAGGGTTTCCATATTTTTGCATTGTTCTTCTAATTTTTTAACTATGTCTTCTTTAGACATGTTCAGCATTTCCTTCATTACATTTATCATTTCTTCTTTTACCTGGGAGATTATTTCTGATCAGAGCTATAAAAAGTCTGGGATGTTGATTATTATATACCTGTGTGTAGTTTTATTTTGGTTATGGCTATTTGGAGTTCTATATGCTTCACCAATCTGTATCTCGGTTTTCCAGAGTTGTTTATAGCTTCCCAGTGTTATTTCTTTACTTCAGGTGTTATCATTTCAGGAATTCCAGATGTATGGGTTACATTTTCTTCTGTTTCCATGTCTCCTAGGCTTGCTTAGGTTGAGCTGGAAATTTGAGATTGCATTTTGCTCTCTCATGTTGTCATTTTCTGATATTTCTGGGTTTCAAATGATGTTCTAAAGCTTCCTCCGTGTGCTGGGAATCACCTGGCCCACTTTTGGCTCCTGAGGCAGTCTGCAGACAACTGCTAGTCACTTGGAGGTCACTGGGCATGGCCCAGTAGGCTCACAGGAACCTCCAGTACATCCTTCTGTGATTTGGGACACTGGGCATGGTGCTACCACCTTGGAGGGATGTTGCAAAGGTTCCCTGCATGCTGGGATTCAACTGGTGCATGACCGGCTCCCTGGGCTGAATTCATACCCCTGCTAGCTGCCTGGAGGTCACTGAGTGTGGCCCACATCCTTTATACAAAAGACATTTAGTCCATCTCCATGAATCGCCAAAGTCCTAACAGTTTCAGCATTGCTGAGAAGTCCAAGTCCCAAGTCTCCTCAGATGTAAGGCAAACTCTCAGCTGCAAGCCCTTGTACATATGCAAACAAAGTTAAACACTTTCAATATACAAAGGTACAAGATAAACATTACCATTCCAAAGGGTAAAAATGGGATACAAAGTGTTGAGACCAAAGAGAGTCCAAAATACAGCAAGGCAAACATTAAGTCCTGCAGTTCCACACTCAGCACCTGAATCAGTCTGGTTGCAAGCTCCAAAAGACCTGACTGACTCCATCCTGATGGTACTTCCAGGAGTTTTTGCTTTTCTTAGGCTCACTATCCCCAGTCCTTGCAGTTTTCCTTAGATAATCCATGTGCCTAGATTTTTCAAACTTCTGGGTTCTTCACTGCACTTTTGGCTTCACACTCACAGCTTCACACATTGCCCTCTCAAGAGTACACTGCCTGCCCTCCATCTTCTAATACCAGAGTAGAAGCTGCCTAAACCTCAGAATTCATGCATTCTCTATGTGCCCAAAACCAGTGCCACACAGATGCTGCCAAGGTCTGCTGCCAGCTGGAACAGTCCCCAGGCTTTCCTTTCTCTTGGCTGCAGGGGTCAAGTATCTGGATTGCTGGGCACTCTAAACCTGATTGTGAGGAACAGCTTCTCTATGTCACCACTATTCTGGATCTTGGTGCAGCTGCTGCCATTTCGGAACCTCTTGTACCTTCCACCATCACTCTGGTGCTCTGCAGCTTTTTCCACTGAGCAAAGTCTTTCACTTTTGCAGCTTTGAGGCTGAAAAGGATGGGTACTCACTGCTTCTTGGGATGCTTCCAAGCCATCTTTCTTTTCTTTTTCTTCTCAGAAATGGAAATCTCAGCCTTATTTTTTTCAGCCCACATATTTACTAGAGGTTTTCTTTCTGGCCAAACTCACAGCATTTTAAATCACCATGTTGGGCTCTTTGCTCTTGATTCACAACAAAAATCTGGCTAAAAGCCCCCAACAATAGCCATGCCACCACCTCAACCTTTGATTGCCTTGAGATTTCTTCTGCCTGATTATTCAGTCCACTGCACTTAATCTCAGGCAGTGTCTGGACATGAGAAAAATGCAAAGTTGCTGCCAAGCCATAACACACATTATCTGGAGTTCAATAACCAACACAGTCCTTCTTCCTAGCAGAAACCTCCCAAACCTTGTCTTAACTGGCAGAATTCCTAACAACTACAGGTCTCCTGAGCTATGACCAGAATGTCCTATACAGAACAGTCTAAGCTGTTCTAGCTCTATGGATTCAGTTGACATCTCCAAACCTTTCCACACTCTTCCTACAAGCCATTGCCAAATTCTCTTGAACTACATGGTCAGGTATAAGCACAGCAACAACACCACTCCTCTGGTATCAAATTTTGTCATTGTTACTTTCTTCTAGTTGCTGAGACAAAATACCTCATGCCCAAAATTAGGGAAGAAGAGATTTATTTAGCTTACAGTTTGGAGGCCCATACTATTGGCTCCAAGGCAGGGTGGTGTGGCACAGGGGCAGCTATTCATCGCAGCTGCAAACAGCAAGAGTGAACAGGGCTACAGAGGGGAAAGTATGCCTCCTTGTCTCCTTTATATTATATGCCAGTTACCCACCCCTGGGCAGGTATAGCACTCATGCCACCAATCCCAGCACTAGACAATGAACCAATCAAAAATGCTAGATTCAGACACCTCCATGACTGCATAAGTCTTGGGGGGGCCACCCAGACACAAACTGTAACAAAGCAACCATAACATAGCAAGTGAACCAACAGGCTTGTTATGTTATCTGTGTGTAAATATGGTTTGTTCCTTATTAGGGGGTGTGACTATGTGAATATTTTGTTGGTATGTGATGCACAATCAGCAGTCAATGATGTTTGTACTGATGAAGAGAGTCTTAAATGTCTGGGTAAGGAGGGAAGAAATGGAGGGCAGCTATTTGGTGGACTCTGGTCAGGAGACAGTGTTTGTGAGAGCATTTGGGATTAATATCCTGATGGGTGTTGAGTGAAATAAGAGAAATCCTCCTTTTCTTCATAAGTAGGGATCCACTCCATCAGAGAAAGCATACCCCCATGTTTTGCCTAGGAAGTATTGATTAAAAGATGTTTTTGATAGCTATATCTATAGTCTTTTGTTAGGGGTCTGTTAGAGAAGGAAACTGAAATGTGGTGATCCATTTGTTTCCAAAGGGTACCATCATAATAAAGACTGATTGTCTCATATCCAAATTTGGGGTGTACAAATATTTAGGAACAGAGCACTTATGTTTGAGATCATTGAGAGGGGGGCTAAGTAGGACCCACTTTGCCAAAAGGTGATGAAAGATTTAGTTGTGGAGCTTATTATCTCATTCTTGTAAGAATGGGCATAGTTGATAATATGGAAAGTGAAGAGTGATGGATGTGTAATTGACTGCTGTAAGAACATTGCCCTCAATTTTGGAGATGGTAAAAGTGAAGTTAGGGATATTGTAAGGACTTGTAGGGAACATAAGGAGGGAACTGATTTTAATTGGACTGTTGAGAGGTGTGGGGTTAAGTGGCATGTGTTTTGTTGGTGAAAGTAAAGTAAGACCAGCTGAGGAAGGTAGGTTCAGATTGAGAGTTTGGTAGTAGCTTTTTTTAACAGCCTCAATTTCATGGGACTGTAGGCTGGTGTCACTGTAATAGAATTTGGCTGTGTCATAAAACTGATGGGAATCTGTAATGGTTTATGTCAATGGCCCCATGCCTCATGAATTATGGACTGAACCAAATGTAGCATTTGTTCTTGGTTCATTGTCTAGCACTCAGATTGGTGGTGTGAGTGCTACACCTACCTTGGGCTGGAGCCAGGATATGATGTAATGGCAGGAAGAATGTGTGTCTGTCTCTCTTGCTGGTTCTCACCTTGCTGTTTGCAGTTGCCATGAACTGTGGCCCCACCATGCCACCCTGCCCTGAAGCCAACTGACTATGGACTGAAACCTCCAAGAACTGTAAGAAATAAACCTTTTCTTCCTTAACTTTGGGCGTCAGATATTTTGTTTCAGCAATGAAAAGAAAGTAGCTAAGACAGGATCAAAAGTAGTTTTTTAAGATGTCTTCAAGTTGGGTGGATTGTAGACCAGCCTGACCAGTGTAAAAATATCTCTCTTTTTTGGATAAAATTGGCTAGGAACCCCTGGGAGAGTGGCATAAGAGCTAGTGGGTTGGGAAGTGACCACTTGTTGTTTGCCCACTTGTTGTTCATGATGTGTGTCAAGTAAAAATGAAAGCATTGCATGAAGATAGTGAGGTCAAAAAGTTCTGAGGTGGTAGAATGATCTAGTAATAGAATCAATAGGAGACGTAGAAAAAGGAGTGAGGTTGAGGGCTTCATTTCTGGCAATTTAAGGAACTGAAGCCTAAACTTGCATTAAGAAATAGGATAGTAATTAGTGTTTTGCCATTGTTGGGAGAGATTGTTCAGAGTGCAACAGCAAATACAAGGACTAGTGCTATAAAAGCAGTAAGGAAGGGTGGTAACAGGACATTGAGATTTAGAGATGTGTGAGGTGAAGGTGAGTGGAAGACAGAAGGTGTGATGACCATGCTGAAGATGGTGGCTTGAGGTTAGGATTGTCAGGGAAGCATTTAACCTGGGTGGTGTGAAACCAGGATGAAAGACTGGTGACCTTGGCCACTGTTGGTGTCATGAGGTTAATCAAATAGGGTCCAGTCCACCTTGATTGAAGTCTTGTGGGCTTAGAGGATTTGAGCTATAGTAAGTCTCCAGGAATTATAGGAAGGTCTGGTTTTGGGTTATCTATTGGTTGTGGAAGATATAGATCAGCATGTTGTCACAAAAATTGTCTAATAAAGGAGATAATTGGGATATTGTGATAGGGTGCAGGTTTTGTGAGGTAGGTAAGTTGTGAAGTAGGAAAGATCTACCATACATGAGCTCAAAAACAAAAAAGCTTAGGAAAATGGGTGATCAAGGAATTGCCCTGAGTTGGATTAGGGCTGAGGGAAGGAGTTGAGGCCAAGTGTAGCTCTAGGATGAGTTTTGTAATGTATGTATTTAAAAGACAATTTGCCTTTTCTACATTTTCTGAGAATTATGGGTGGTATGATATGTGTCAATACTAAGTGAGGCTCAAGGATACTTGTTGAGTAACATGAGAAAAAAAGCTGGTCCATTGTCTAATTAAGTTAAGCCAAATTGGAGGATAATCTCTTCTATAAGGATTTTAGAAACTATATCTTCATTCTCTTGAGCAATGGGAAAGGATCTAACCATCCTGAGAAAGTACAGATGAAAATAAGAAGATATTTGTAAGTCTTATGATGTGGCATGTGTGTAAAAATCTGCCGTCTTCACCTAAAGTATGCCCATGAAGTTGGTGGGTTGGGAAAGAGGGGAGATAACTGTCCCCTAAGGAGAGGTCTTGGTGAGAGATTACAATTATGGGTGGCTTGGTGAATAATGGTTTTTAGGGAGAGATTGGTAGGGAGAGATTGGAAGTGTATACAGAGCTTGGATGTCTACATGAAAGCAGCTGTGTAGATTGTGATGATGTTTAAGGTCTGTTGGTCTTGGAGGAGAAGTTTTGATTCTGGGAAAATCCATCCCTGATTGTTTTGGTTATGAGTATATTTGGGGGATAATTGGAGTTGTTGACGTGAGTATTGAAGTGAGGTTAGGGTGTTTGGGACTAGGGAGACAAGATGAGAAGAGTACAGATGTTGTGCAGATAATTTGGCTTTTGTGTTAGAGAAGGTGTTACCCTGAGAAATAGAATCTGATGGTGTTTGGGGTTCCCTGCAGTGAAGGACTGATACCTGTTTTGGGAGGTATGCTGTCTCTAGTATTTTAAGGATGAGGGATGCATTAATGATGGGGGTTCCTTGAGTGCTGATTAGACCCCCTTCCTTGCCAGATGGTGGCATGGAATGAAGGATATTGAATATGTATTTTGAGTCAGTAGAGATAACTATGATTTTGTCTTTGGCCAGTGTGAGAGCTCACATAAGAACTAAAAGTTCTGCCTTTTGTGAAGATGTCCTTGGCGGCAGTGGGATTGCCATTATTACCTTACAGCCATGAACTATAGCATATCCTGCCTTTTTTGAGTGTCTGTGTTGATTGAGGTGCCATCTATGAACCATGTATCATAGGCTATAGAGAGAGGAGTGCTGTTAATGTGGAGAAAGGGGGTTGGGGATATCTGTAAGACCCCAATGCAATTGTGGTGAAAGATCTCACAACTGGGGAGTAAGGAGGCCAGGCTGAGGGAACTTCCAGCAGAGAGATTGACTGGCTTGTCTTGTATGAGTATTAAGTGAACTTGTTGCAGGCAGAAGGGAGTCATTAAGGCAAGGAGTGTTTTGTGTGAAATGAGCTCATTGAGGCAATGGGGTGAGCGGACTGTGATTGATTACCCAAAGTGAAATTTTTTTTTTGCCTCTTATGTTAATGTGGCTGCTGAAGCAAAAGCCATGTACTGTGTTGTCTAATTGTTTTGAGGGGTATGTTACTGCTTGGAAGGAAGGGGCCTTTTTGTGTCCTAGAACTCCCACAGCATTATGATCTTGAGAGGTAGTACACAGAACAAAGGATTGGGTCAGGTTTGGGAGAGTGAGTGCTGGGCCCCTTAAGAGGGCCTCATTTTAGTTCATAGAATGGAAAGTGTATGGAAGTGGTGGGGTTAAGTGGCTCTGATAGTGAACCCTTGGATGCTTTATAGAAGGGTTGGGCTAGAGTTGTAAAGTTAGGGATCCAAAGGTGAAAGAAGTTAACTAGACCAAGAAAGAATAGAACCTGTTGTTCTTTAGTTGACACCTGGAGGTCACAGAGGAAGGCTATTGGATCTTGGGAAATGTAGGGGAAGTTTGAAAGATCTTTAAGATGAATCAGTATAGGTGTGGTGTGGGTGGCATGAGTATGGCTGGAAGTATCCCAGACTATAAGATCAACAAGAGAGGGAGGAAGGGAGAGGAGGAATGGAACTGGTGAAGCATGGTGACTGAGTTTGAAGGATGAGAGCCACGGGGAGAGAGAAAGTGAAAAAGAATTTGAGCTTGTGAAGGAGATCTCTACCCAAGAGGGGTGTGGGGCAGGTTAGGGTGACAAAGAAATTATGGGAGAATAAAAGGGCTTGGAATCAGCAACGGAATGGGTCCTGTCTGGAGGGTTATATAGGCTGGCTGTTGACTCCAACAAAGACCATGGATCAGGTATAACATCCTGAAAACTCAGGAAGGACAATACAAACTCAGGAAAGACTATATACGAGTCAACAAGGAAGGAGAGTGTCTTACCTGGGATATCCAGTAAGACTCAAGGTTCTGAGAAAGATGCTTTGATTAGGGCTATGGACCCCAAGCCCTGCCAATCCCTTTCAGCAGCAAGACTGAGTAGGTCAGCTAGAAATGAGTCCTGCAGTAGTGATGAGATCTCCTATGAGGATAGGGAGTTTGATGACTTTCTCACTTTCTGGTGGACAGGGCAGTCACACTTCCAGTAACCTTCCTGGCTGCAGATGGAGCAAGGTCCTGGTGGTGGCTGCAGGTTGGGGCAGGTTCTTGTTCAATGTCCTTCCTTGCCACACATAAAGCATGGTCCAGGAGGGGTTTTGGTGGAACTGTTTTGTTTTGGCTTAGCTTTCCCAAAAGCCTCAAGTGTCACAACCAAAAGTTGGTGTTTAAGTTTGTCATGTTGTTGCTTATTCTGTTTTTGTTGTTCCCCTCTATGGAAGGCCAGATTAAAAAGGTCTCCCTTTGTGGCCTGAGGGTCAAGATCTGTCTTTTTTAATTTATCATGGATGTCAGGGGCAGATTCCTAAATGAATAGGGAGTTGAGGAGGACTTTTCTCTCAGGGAATTAGGAGATGACATTAGTGTTTCTAGTTAAGATAGCAGTGAGACAAGAAAGAAATTCTGCAGGATTTCTATCAGTGCATAGAGTTCATTTATGAAGTTTCTGGTAATTAACTTGTTTATGGAAAATTTTATTTAAGCCTGCTATAATACAGTGAATCATTACATTTATGCGTTGAGAGCCATTATTCTCCTGACAATCCCACTAGAGGGTCTATATTTGGCACTTTTGTGGCCCCAAGGGTATAGTCAGGGTTAGTTTAATATCTATGGTCACCCTCACCTTGGGCCACACAATTTAGTTTTGTTTGTTTGTTTTTTGTTTTTATGGGAAAAGGTAAATGTAAGAATGATATAGAGATCTTTGTAAAGTAAGTCATAGGAATTAATCACAAGTTGGAGCTCTTTCATATAGTTATAAGGCTCTGTAGAGAAGGATCCTAGTCTATAAGAGATTTGAGATAAGTCAGAAAGAGAAAAACAGAAATGAATGCACATTAGTCCTTCAGAGTCAGCCATCTTGTGCAGAGGACAGAGTGGTTGGGTTTGAGAAAATGGTAGCTGACCAGAAGATGGCAGTGGCTGGTGAGAAGATGGTGGGAAGAAGGAGGACTGAGATCAGGTGTGATGTGCTGAAGGAGAAAATGGCAACAGAAAAGTGAAGGAGGGAGAGATGGTGGAGATTGTGGAGGGAGAGCAAGGCAGGGGTGGTGAGGCCAGGGAAAATGGTGATGTAGGAGCAAAAGGAAGGGAAAGAGGTGGGAGATATGGAGTGTGATGAGGGTGGGGTGAGTGGGGCTGGTTGGAGAGGTTGAGGTTGTGAATATGGGAGAGGGGGAGCAAAAGCAGAAGAGATGTTATTAAGAGTGTTGGGAGCATTATCAGGTAGGGAGTTTGACAGGATAGAGAAGGCCAGAAGTATTTGGGCCACCCCACAGGCCTGATGAGAGAGGGGCATGCCCTGAGAGCAAAAAAGGCTTGCATGTAAGGAATTTCTGACTATTTGTTGTTGTGATAGTAAAAGTTATCTAAATTGTGGAGTACGTTAAAATTGAAAGTGCCTTCTTCTGGCCAGCAGCTGCTGTTGTCAAGTTTGAATTAGGTACAAGATGCTTTGCAATAAAAGATTTTGGTTAAATGGTCTCCCAGAGATTTAGGGTATTTAAGTTCTTTAAGATATATGAGAGCAGGGTGTGTTTTGGGGATTGGGAGGGAATATTTCCGATAGTGATTGAATTGGAGGTGATCTGAAGGCTGAAGCTGGTCACAAGCCACCCAGCAGGATCATCACCCTCACTGGGGTGTAATAGAGAGAGACCCAGATCAGCCCCAATGGGTCATCACATATGGGCAGAGAGGCCTCTTGGAGGATGTGACGGAGTCCTGATGTGGGCCCATGATTTTACAAGAGAGTGGCATGAGTTCCTGGAACGAAGAGTGACTCACCTATGGAAGACGATGTGGGCCAGTGTTGAATGAAGGCTGGCAACAGCAAAGACAGAGACAAGACAGAGAAGATGGGTGACTTGTTGGCAGGGGAAGCTCAAACTGGGTTAGAACTTCAGGAGCTGAACACCCCAAACATATCCAAGTCACAGCACCGAAATGTTAGGGTTTTTGGCACTGTTGAGAGTCACAGACACAGGTAAGATAAAAGCTTTTATTGCTGACACAAGAGTGCTGTGTGAGATTGCAAGGACCCTCAAGGGAGACAAAGCTGGGGAGTTGCTTTTATGGGATAGGGTTAGGGGTGGAAACTACGTGAGTGAATAGGCCATTGTGTTGGGAGAGGACTGGAAGACATTTGATGCAGGAGGTGAAGAGTGTGTAAGTGAACAGAGTCAGGAGAGTTCTGGAAGACCTTTGGCAAGTGTGTGAAAGGGAAGGGGGAGGTTTATTTTGGGACTAGAGCAAGAACACAGAAGATAGTGTTGCAGAGATACGCTATCGTTTTGGGACTTAGAACCATGTTAAGCAGGTGCCATTATGGGCCTGGTGAATCCCAAAGGAGAAGAACAGATTGACTATCCCTTGTCTGAAAGGCTGAAGACCAAGACTAATTCACATTTCAAAGGTTTTTGGACTTCAAATACTTGTGCATCATCAACTGAGTATCTATAATTTAAAAATTAGGAACAGCATACTCTATATTTGAATTTCAGGGCCCTTCAAATTTTGGATTTTAGAGTTAAAACTGCTCAATCTATTCACCAAAATTTTATAACATATTCATAATATATATTTACCACTTATATTTTTGTAGCCTCACATTTTTCTTGAGGCTTTTTTATATATTGATATATATTTAATATACTTTATTATATTTATATGATATATTTATATATTAATTGAAATTTATATAAATATTTAGCTCCATTGATCTTTTTCCTTTTAAAACCATAAAATTTCAGTATTCACTCTGATATCTCTGTTTTAAGATCAATATACAAAAATATCCTTGTATTGTTGTTCTCTGACTTTTGAACTCATCAAGAACATAGTGTGATTCCTGTGTTCTCAAGAAAGTCTACATTGATGTTTGTTCTTCTCATTGTCAAAGCCACTTGACCAACTAAATTTCTTGTCTCTTTCACCTTTCTTATTGATGTTCTGTTCGCTAAAAAGTGCTTTGTGGTGTTTTGTTTTGTTTTGTTTTGTTTTTTGTCCAACTCTTAGGTCATTCTGCTCCTCTCTGCTGATTTTCTGCAATGTTCAGCTAAAATAAAAGTATATCATCTTAGTTTAGAATACAAAGGGACAAATCTGTTTTATTCTTTTTGAAATAACACAGAAGAAATGCCATATAGCTTATTAGCTATTTTTCTTTTTGGACAATGATTTCCAATAACTTTCTTTTTAGGAAAATAAAGACTACCATAGGGCAGTTATAAAAATAAAGAAAAAACAAATAAAAGAAAAAAAGAGATAGAAGAAAGGGAACAAGGGAGGGCAGAGGAAGATGCACAGAAAGGAAAGCAAGAGGATATGAAAAGGGAAGGACCAAGGGACAAAGAAGGAACATGGGAAGGAAGAGAAGAGAAAATAGTGATTGAGATGGGTCTAAAGCAAGTTGTCTTTACCTCCTTCACATCAAATATGTAACTGTCACAGGAGAAGCCACTAAAGTGAGTAAGCTCATCTACCAGGCTGTGCATTTAGCTAGACAATGTACCTGCACACTTCATCCCTTACCTGAGGCCTACGTTACTATCACTTATTCAGCAGTGAAAAGGAAGTTGGTAAATGCATGTCTAAATCCCAGAAAATAGCATAGCTAAGATTGCTGTTAAGGAAAGATTTATATTCTCCATCATAAGTGGCATAAATGTGAGCATGATGTTTAGTGAAGTATATGTCCCCAAGAATTCTCAGTATCATTGTTTGCCTGCTTGATTAATTTCAGTTATATGATGTTTGGCACTTTTGTCAGTTAAATTTCTTCCTAAAATAGTTCAAGTTATAGTGATAAGTTTTACCTAAGAGATACTCTTTCAAATAGCAGGAGACAAATGTCCTAGAAAGATAGTAGTCTAAATAAGTAGGGTATTTACACATGAGTGAAATCATGTAAATAATTTAGATTTAATTTTTAAAAAAGATTTTTTAAATCATATAATTTATACACAACACAGTAAGCACTGGCAGTAAGTATAGTTAATTGGGAGGCTGGTGAAGGAGGACCACTTGAGCCCAGGAGTTTGAGACTAGCTTAGACAACATAGTTAGATCTTCCCTTTAAAAAAAAAATGTTGAGTAAATCAATCAATTGTGGCACCAAAGCTGTAAACAGAAGGAAATCTCCATTGAATATTTTGCAGTAGACATATATGTATGTACTTGTGGAGAGTAAAGATAAAATCATTGGGAAAGACACAAAATGACATTAGTGCTTTGTTTATTTCTAGGAACAAGACACAGCAACAGGCAAACTAGTAGACAGGCATTTCTGCCTTAGAGAAATTGCCCCAACCACCTAACTTTATAATGGAACATTACCAGAAATACTTTGATACTTGATCTGTTTTCTTTTTTCTTGAGCTCTGCTAGGGTTTCTTTCAAATGTTTTCCCATTTTTCTGTTCTCTCAATAACACCATTTAAAAATAAATAAAATAGGATCTGGGGATTTAGCTCAGTGCCACAAGCACCTACCTGACAAGCATGAGGTTGTGAGTTCAATCCTCAATACCAAATAAATATATAAATAAATAAATATTTATTGAAATATTTATTTATTTATATAAATAAATATTTATATTTATTTATTTATATAAATAAATAAATATTAATGGAAATAGAACTGAAATAGGATAGGGAAAGATTAGTAAGTGTGAGAACTGCAGTGAGGTTTTGCTTTTCCTATTTTTTTCTGTCATTCTCAGATGGAATCTATTTACTCTGAAGTTTGAGGAGTCAGACATTCCCCCTCAGATTACAGTGCCCTGGAAAATCCTGTGTGCTTTCTAACAAGACTTGGAATTCAATTGGGATTGAGAAACCTTCAAACCTCTTGCTACTTGCAATGGGATAAGAAATATTCACTGGGTCCTTATAGATAGTGTTTTCAAGACTTAGGAGAAATAGAAAGAAATATCCTGAACCTTTATTAGTATGAAGAATGCTGCCTTCAGGTACAATGAAAGGAATATAAGTCACTTTTGATTCTTTTCTCTCAAATGAACTGATAATATTTCACTGTGACTCAATTCTCATTATTTGCAGGTTAACACTTGACCATATGGTTTAGTTGCTGGAGGCTAAGGAACCAAGGGCATCATCCTGAAGTCAAATTCTGGCTCCATTGTGCCCTAGCTGTATCACCTTCAGCAATGACATACCTCTCTGGGACTCAATTTCATCTTTATTGTGACAGAAAATACCCCCTCCAGCCAGTATACCTCAGTTTCTCAGTTGCCCAGGTAATAGTTTCTGTTCCAATTCTGGATGATCCTGGTCTCTTAGAAACAGTTGGTCACTGTGATGCATAGATGTTCACTATAATGCACAATGTGTAAACCAATCCCTAATTGATAAACCATTCTATCTCTATACTTCTAGCTTGCTTATTCCATATAAGCTCTAGACCACCAAAGATCAGGGCCTGATATTCTAGGAATGATATTGATCGTACTTATTGACATAAATAAATCTGCCTCCAAACCCTGAATGTCATTTCAGAGTCTCTGCTTGCCATTGCATCTAGTGCATTGGCCAGGAAGACCAACCATGCTGAACCCTTTAGTCACTAGTCACGGCCCTTGTGGATGAAGTAAGTTCCTCTCCAGGTTCTGATGGCAAGGCATGTCCTCAAGATTTCTTGAATACACCAGGAAATCTGGAGAATTCCTGGCTCCCTTCTCAAAGAGCTCAAATTGGACCCCAAAGGGAGAACACAATCTGTCTGTCTGTTTGCCTGCTTGCCTGCTTCTAGTAAGACCACTGGAATTATCCCAGTTAGTCTCTCAGCCAGTCCTGCTCAGCTTGAGCAGAAGCAAAGTCTAATCAATTCTCAGTCAGGACCACACTCAAAGGAAGAGGATTATAATGCTTAACTTCTGAGTTCCTGCTAAATGAATGTGCGAGTGGAATGGACAGTGTAAGCAATAGGCTCCTCCATCAGTGCACTTAGACTGGGAAGTACTGGTAGTAGTGGCTGATTGGTCCCTCACCTGAAGTTCTATATCAATAAACATATAGCGTAATGGAGGCCTCATATTCTCCTTAGATAAGTCACAGCCAGTTACCTACAAGGGGCATGACCACATGGGCATCTGAATGGTCTCTCTCTGGGGTGCACCGACCCTTTGTCTGTTGTGCCATCATTTAAGGATACACAACACACAAACATACGAAGTCAGAGAGGGGAACTAATTAGTTAAAACTCACAATCCCTGACTGTAGGAAAAAAGGTTTTTATGGAGTTAAAAAGTAAATCAAACTTCTCCCTGTATCTCAAAGGGAAAAAAAGTAAAAGAGGCCCATTCTTCCTGATAATTTGGACTTGGCACCCTCACTGGCTACCACCTGCACCTTCACTGCCAACCAGTTGAACTAGTTCCAGCTATAATTGCCTGCATTTGGCCACAGAGCCTCCCCCTCCCCCCAGGATAGGTAAATACCAGACATACCTATCCTGGTAAACTGGCATCATGTAATGCCCACTTGAGGTGATTGTCAACAATTTCTTTTGAGTTTCGCATTTTGACTGAGAATAAATTAAACTATCAGCCCTGACAAATAAGCTGCATCCTGTCAGGCCTAAATAGATAGAGAGAGAGACAGACAGGCAGACAAACTGACAGATAGACAGACAGAGAAAGACAGAGAGAGAGAGAGACAGAGAGAGCTGTCATTTGCTATACTGAAAGACTTTCTAAAATTCCCCACAAATGCTAAAACATGTGGATAGTCAAATAAAAATGGTGTTGATTTGTGAATAACCTATGCACATATCCCACATATTTTAAATTATCTCTGAATTACTTAAAATGCCTACTGCAATTTAAATGCTACTTAATTAGTTGTTTAGAGAATAGTGACTAAAAAATGTACATGTTCATCACAAATGTAACTTTTTAAAAATGTTTTTCAACTATTGTTGATTGAATCCATGACATGGGACTCATATATATATATATATATATATATATATATATATATATATATATATATGGTACTCCATATATATGTGAAAACTCTGTTATATATAATGATTATAAAATGTTATACATAGAATTAACCTACCAAACAGGCTGTTACACTTCAGATGTAGTTTGCAAGTCAGCTTTCCATCACTGGGATAAAGCACCCAAGAAAATAAACTTAAAATGCAAGATTACTTTGGCTAAGTGTTTCAAAGATTTCAGTCCAAGGTCACTTGATGCCATTGATTTGAGCCTGAGATGAGCGTCAACAGCACATGATGAAGAACTGTTTACCCTTACTTCATAGCAACAGAGAGAGACAGACAGAGACAGAGAAAAGGACAGAGAGACTCAAACAGACAGACAGACAACATGAGCATGTATCTCCAAAAGTCCACTTCCTCTCCTTAGGCACCATCTCCTGACATTTTCACTCTTCCCAACAGCACCACCAGCTGGAGACCAAACCTTCCCCAGGTGAAACCTTGGAAAGTATTCCAGATCCAACCTGAATTCAACCTGTCATGTTGCTAATGTAGCAATGTTGGGAAGTGCATTTTTGCAAGTGTGGGTTGTCTCCTCCCTTCCATTAGGGCCCACTCATCTTTTGACCATGAGGTCCATACCAGAAGTCATGAGGATGTAGGTGCTTGATCTCTAATTTTCAATTCCAAGAACCATGAGCTAAATTATGCTCTTTTCTTTATAAAGTACCCAATGTCAGGTACTCTATTATACTCAGAGAAACCAGAACAAGACATGGGCATACAATAAATTTTGGTACTGCATTGCTGTCTCTTATATACATAGTCTCTGAATCTCAGTTCATATTTATACAAGCTTCCTGAGTGTTGGGATACAGGTGTGTACAACAAGGTAGAACAGTAGGATCGTCAGAGTACTTATTTCAGAAGTATATTTTTAAGAATAAATATACAATTATTTTGCTGCAGATTATTTTAACATTTTGAATATTATTTCACAAGATTATAGAAAATATTTTTGAAATTATCATGCATACAAGTTCACACTTACATTAATTATCTGTATATGGCCTAACTCTCTAAGGTAAGTATAGCTCTCTTTTCAAGAACCAAGATTGAAGAGACTGGCCTCTCAGATGTGTCATGTGTATGGATCTTTGTTAGTATGACTGGAGAAAATACATAGAAAATCAAAGCAGAACAAGTAGAGAACAAATAGATCATATACAATGTATCATGAAAGAAGGAGCAGTACCAATTGTGAAGAAAAGAAAAAGAAAGTTTTAAGAAAGGTATTAATTGTGCTTTAAGAACAGTTAGCATAGTCAAAACAATCAAGAAAGAAAAATTAAAACAAGATGGTCAAAAAACAGATATGAAATTCTTAAAGTTTCTTTTTTTTTTTTTTTTGAGATAGGGTCTTGCTACGAATTTCAGGTTGGCCTCAAATTCACCATATTATCCAGGCTGTTTTCAAAGTCAAAGAAATCCTCCTGCCTCAGCTTCTGAAGTGCTGGGAGTACAAGTGTGCTCCACCAAGCCCAGCTAAACTTTACTGTTAAAATTCTAAAGCACTTAATGTGTTAGCATGCCAGGTAAGTCCAACATTAGTCAGAAAGTTTGCATGTTTAATAGTGGCAAGTGTATAATTGTTCATTGCCTTTCTAAATCTATGCAAAAGGTCAAAGGAAATGCAAATCTGATACAAACAAAAATGTTTCCCTTTGAACTAAGCTTGCCTAACTTTTATTGGAGCCAAATTTCTTAAAAGAGTAATTAGCATTCTTTGGTTTCCCTTTTATGTTTGCACTGATCGCTCAGTTCACTGCAGAATGACATCTGGCCTGCATTCTATTGAAGTTCCTCACTTTGAGGCCACTAATAACTGCCTCATTGCAAAACTTTGTCAGTGATCCTTTTACTTATTTTTTGTCCATATTCATTAAAACTCTCTACTGTGTTTTAATATAGTTAGTTCTATTGAAAATCTCCAATTCGTTATTTCCATGACAACGCTCTTCTTGTTTTGCAATATCTCTGACGTCTCTTTTTTTATCCTATTTTTCTATGTATTCTATCTTTCCTGATCCGGGGGCACACCAATTTCCCTGCTCATGTTTTCTTTGAGTAATCTCCCTTACTCCAATGACATTCATCCTTTTTGGTAGAGAAGACCTCAATCACCTAGATTTGGAGTCAGCTAAGTATAGACTGTGGGTTAGATTTGACTTGTCACCTGCTTTTGGAAATAAACTTTCATTGGGTCATAGCCATACCTATTGATCTGTTTGTGGCTGCTTACATACCACAAAGGCAGAACTGAACAGTTGAACAGACAACATATTCTCATAAGAGCTGAAAATATTTATTGTTTGGTTTCTTGATGTTTTAATTGCCCATATCTAAACTAGACCAAATGATGAAAGATTAGATCAATGTACCAAATTATCTAAAGGAAATATATACTTCAATACACTGAAAATAGATAAACCACAATGTTCCAACCTTCTTTTCCCCTTGAATTCTAATTTCTCCCTTACTGAAAATCTATATGTAACAAAACCTGAAACCAAAAAGTCAGTCTAAACTTTGTTTTTTTCTTCACCTCATGTCCCATTGGTCATGATACCCTGATTAATATTTTTTGCTGCTCTATTTCTATGGCTACAATCATAATTCAGGATCTTAACTATACTTTTCTTGGTCATCACTGAAGTCTTTTTGTGAGCAACAGCCTGTGTGTTACTTACCATTTCCCCAGAAAAGGGCACGTTCTTTATCATTTTCCCTATCATGGTCCAGGATGTGAGTGAACTGCACCCCATGCACATAGATTTGTGTGGATACTCTTGGTGTTTCCATGATTCAGGACTTTCATAACTCCAAAACATTGAGTGAGATTTAAAAACTTGGAGAGGTCTTTATGATTTAGATGGGAAAGTTCAATGTGTGTGCTGGTGAGTAGAACTTGACCATTATGGGACATAGGCTGATAGCACCTACAACATGATTAATACCTAAATTAATAATGTCTAGTGACTGCTAGAGTCAGATAAGCTTGAGCAGAGGAAATGACACTTAAAATAAATCTCAAAAAATGCGAAAGAAATTGTCAATGACTGTAAGTGGGCTGTGTTCTAGATATATAAGTAGGCTTATGTAATAAAAGCAAGCACTATATATTTGGATAATGGTGAGCATTCAGTAAAAGCAAAAAAAAAATTCAGTAAAAAAGAGGAAATGTAAATCTAGGTTTGAAAAGAAAATGTAAATCTAGTGTGAAGTTTTCTGTGTTCTGTTGTTTTACATTTATACTTATATGAGTAGACTTCTTAATAAAAATAATGAGAGGTTAACATATATGATATACAAAGGTGGTTATAGTGATAGAATAAAGATCAAGAGGATATGCCAAATTCAGAGAAAAAACTTGTAACAGGCAAATTTGAGAAAATTGTTGTCAAAAAGTTGCTGGTTTAGAACAAGCTAGTGCTGATGAGGCAGACCAAAGGAGCCAGATTCAAGAGATAACTCTGAGATGAAGCCACAAGGCTAAGGTGAGAGCTGGAAGAGAAGAAGATGAGAGAAGATGAAGTTGACAGAGCAGGTACTGTTAATTGAGAAATTAAATTAATCTTCCACAAGAAAAAGAAGAGGTTTTGGGTACAGTTGTATTAGGTTGTGTGGGACCAAGTTGGACTTGAATCGCCAAGACAAGATGACTTATGAAAACTTCCAAGGATCAACTGGGAATTCTTAAAAAGAGTTTAAGGTAGAAACAATGATAAAGAAACACCCACAAACTGAGGAATATTTTTTATCAGTTTAAGAACAAATGCCCCACTGTTGGGTTGTCCCTGAAATGCTACTATCAAGTATTTGTTTTTCAAGAGAAACAATATATTCTTAGCAGATTTCCTATGAAAATTCTCCGCTGTGGTAAAAATAACATATTAATAGGGTCATACAAATATGTTATGCAGAAGTATTTTACTGATAGGCTTTAGTGGCTGTTTTGGTTATTTTTCTCTCATTGCTGAGACAAAATCCCCAATGCCAAAAATTAAGGAAGGAAAGATTATTTACCTCATAGTTTGTGGAGGCTTCAGTCCATAATTGGCCTCCTCCAAGACAGAGTATCTTGGCAGAAGAAAACAAAAACAAAAAGAGCAAAAGGGGAGGAGCAAAAGGGGAGGAGAGAACACTCTTTCTGTCCCTTATATTGCATGTAGGCTACCCACCCAAGGTGGGTGTAGTATTCACACCCAGAATCCCAGCACTGGACTGTGAATCAGTCACAAAGTCTAGAAGCTTGCTTCCATGACTGCTTGAGGCTTTGGAGGGACAACCAGACACAAACAATTACTGCACTGAATGAAGTCTTTGAAACTAAAATACAGCATATGATACTCAGAAACATGAGGTACAGCCATGGAAGATCAACATGGAGATTTACCAAAACAAGGATTTAGAGCATGGTTGAGGGAGAGCAAAGGAAACAGAGAAACAGGTGTAAAGGTCAGACAAAATGAAGATGAGAAGTAATGAAGTGCATAGTATACTCACTTCCAGTTTGGACCAGTTCTGTGATGCATCAAGCATTTCCTTTGTGTTTGTCCCTGTCAGTGCTTACCCTTAGACAAATGTGAGAAGGACAGCTCGACGTGTACTTGCATTTGTAAACACTGAGACACTGATAACCAAGCAACTTAATCCAGTCAATTATTCATTCAGTTTTATGACTATTATATTGAAAAATGAACTTTTACAGAGAAAATAGTTTGTGGTAGCTTTAAATAATACAGAAGGCTTTCTAAACATTGCCTAAAATATACAACTCATTGCATTTTAGCTCCTTACAAAAGCTTTAAAATTCCAGCTATCCTAGCTATTTTTCTTAATAACTTTTTCTATATATGCATTTTCTTCAGCCTTTAGAAGATTAAGAAAAAGGTGAGATAGTAACCATATGATTGCATCAGTCCATTTTCTGAATCCCTGACAGATATTTTAATACTCAAATTACAAAGTAACACTCTCTGTGATATTTTTGTTAAAAAATTTTACTATTTCCCTCAAAACTTTATTATGCTTTCTTCATTGGTGTGACTAGAAATAAATGTTGACAGAAATACATATAAATTTGGCCCTATTTGAGATTCTGATATAGAAGGTTTTAGAATGGTTATCAAAGAAGAAAATATCAAATAACAGAAATATTATAACAGGAGAAAAAGACCACAATATTGTTTTGATTAGAAAATTTTTATTTCCATTTTTATCTCCTAATTCTGTGTGTGTCAATAACTTTCATTCTCATTTTTATAAATTACTTATACTAGAGAATTATTAAAGAAAGTTCTAATTATTGGATCATTTTATTTATTCTATTTTATTTATTTTAAAATCTATTTATGTATTTATTTTAAAAATCTAAAAAAGTGAATTTATTTGTGCACATATATTTATACATATATATAAAGTGTGATCAAAAATATGACAGTTTAAATTTTAAAATTTTATTACACTAAAAGATACATGGCTATTAATGTCTTCGGTGTACTAATCCTCTCTATGAACAAACTTAGCCCACCATTCTTGTCATTTTCAGACGCAGTTCTGGAGATCCTCTGTAGTGGGTGTCTTCAGTTGCACTGTCTAGCTGCCACCATGCCCAGAATCAATTCAAAACATTTACTTTTCATGGCCATTTTGACTTTGGAGAGGAGCCAGAAATCACATCGTACCAAATCTGGTGAATAAGGTGAATGTGGATGCACCTTAATGATTTTACAGGTCTGTTTCTCCACTGGATGGCACTGGGAAGCAGCATAATGTGCAAAGACCCTCAGCAAGGACGACCTCCACAGCTGCTTCAGAAAGCCACGAGGATGAGGGCATAAGTACATCGGAAAGGAGGGCAGTGACTAAGCGGTGATAATGGCAATTTTTTTACATTGCAATAATGTTACGCACTCACTGTATGTTTGATCACAACACATGTAATCATGTATGCATATAGGTGGGTGTTTGTGTTTGTAATGTCCAATCATCCCATGACAGTAAGGAAAAATACTTTGTAATTTGAGATCAGAAATATAACTTAGATCATATTGTTTCATTTTTTCTAAGGCACTGCTTATTATAAAGAATATATGCATATAAATACACTGAATTATTTTACTCAATTTTGCAGTAATAATTTCAATGATAATTTCTACTTAGTGCATACTAGGAGGCTGAAATGCCTTTTTCTATCATCAAGGTTATGTCATTATTATGCTACTTTTTTCAGAGAAACAGAGGGTTGCGTTGTTTTTTCAGATTCTATCTTTTTTTATATATTGGGATATATGTTACAATTGATGCTATTAAAAGCAGCAATTTTTCCTTTTTGGTAATATATAAAATTGTAGGTGTCTAATAATAATGATTATTTTCAGTTCAAATAAAATACCATTATTAATTAGGTATATTTCTTTGAAAAGAGAGATAGCAACACAGTATAATAACCATTTACCAAATACTTCTGTTTTATCATGGGTAAACAGGAACTTTTGCTGTGATGATTTTTATCTAAGTCTGTGTAACCTTGCAAAAACTACTTAAGCAACCCACTTTAAAAGTGAGTTCTTGAGACAGTAGACATTTTATTAGAGACTGGATAAAAATGTAGGGACAGTGCTGGTGGTAACACATCACATAAGGTCATGACCCTTGTCACCAGAAAATCATTCAGTCAGTTTGGAGTCAGTTCTGAGTCAAAAACACTCACAAGTTTTTGTTTCTTCTTAATCTTCAGTTCCCTCAAGACACCATATGGGTTTCCCAGAGGTTTTTCTTTGCTATTTTGAGTTTTCTCTGTGTATGCTGCCAGCAGTAGACATGGTAAGAGAGCTACAAAAGCATGGGCTGTTGGTCTAGTCTTGCTAAAAACCAGGATGTCAGCCATCTTGTGTATAACTACTGTAAACTCAATTTTCTGAGTTTTAGAATAATTTTGATTTCTCTCTTCATAGTATTTTCTCAAAGCAGTACAATTTATTTTTTAACAGAACCATTTTAATCCTGTTTAGAGATCTGAGACTATCTATGGCATAAAGACCTGCCAAGGAAGGAAATCAGGAGAGTATTTTAGGGACAGGGAAATTTGTATGTTGTGCTGTCACTATTAATAAAGATACCATCTAAAATTTTACTATAGTAAAATTATGATTTTGTGATTACCTAGATGGGAATATAGTAAAATTAGTGAGTGGTTTCCATTCAAAATAACTTGAATTAAATTATCCTAAGCTGATGAAATAGCTTCTCATTGCATGAATTTTTATTCCACAAAAAAATGTATAAATTATACATTTAGGCAAAAACAAACATTGTATTCTTTCTTGTAATTCACATTGCTGAAAGAGCATAGAGAAACAAATACATAGCTAATACATTGAAGAGTGCTATTAAGCAGAAAGCAAAACTATGAAATGTTAAGGTATCAAAAATCATAGAGCAAATTACTAATAGTAAATTTGCAAAATTAGTGTATTTTAAGAAAATGTATGCCACGTTATATAAAGTTATTTGCTTGATAATAAACGTACATTATTACTTTTTGAAATTTTATTTAAAAAATATTTAATCAGTATATGTTTGCTATACATAGTGGGTATAGAAACTGTGGAGTTCTGATACATATATACACCCTCCCGTCTCTCGTCCTTCCCATCTGCAACCAGCCTCAGATTCAGAAACTTTTATTCTGTTGTCAGGGCAACTTCTCTTTAGGTGAATTTTAACCTTTATTTTGGCTCTTACCAGTCCAGAAGAAAATATTCTGGACACGCAAACATGAACACATGTTCTAAGCCAACAGCAAAAATTGAGATTCTAAAAACAGCAGCATAGCCTTCTGTTACATATTATTAAGAATGACATTTCTCTTGGGTCTATTTTTAAAATAAAATGATAACAGTTAAAGAAATACTTAGGTGAATCATCTCGAATATTAGTGGGAAAATGGAATGAAGAAGTGTGGAAACCAAAGCCACTGAATACGCTGGGTAGAGCTCAAGTTAGCGCTGAACCAGCCTTGAAATTTGTAACAGTGCTGGTGGATCAATGTCTTGTAAATGTTCCATGCGTGTGGCACACACATACGCTGTCTTTATGACTTTAATTTTGTAATATAGTTCATATGCAGTCATGCTCTTAAGAACACTCAAAGTCTGTGTTAATCAAAGCTTAGGTAGTTGCTTTGGCTGAAGCTAAGAATAATCCTTAAGAAAGGGCTCCCAACATTATGCTCAGTTTTCCTCTCAGCCTGTTCCCCTCCAGGAAATGGTAAGAGTTCAGCTGACAACAGGGTAAACAGATTATTGTGTTATTGCTGGCTGATTGCCGGAGTTATTTTGGAGCTTCATAATTCATTTAAAGAGATTTTTGACATTTATGAAATGACTTCTATAATCAACTGACAGTGCAATATCCTATAATTGTTCAATTAAAAATGACTACTAGTGCAGTCATTTATTAGTAGAATCAGATAATTGTCTTGCCACTAAAGAGTACTTCTCACTTTGCACATCAAATGAAAATGTTTGAGTATAAATCTGTGACATAGCAGCCAAAGTCCTGGGGATTTTCAAGTGCATATGTAATTATTACAGACCTCTGAAGTAAATATGGTTTAATGTGATAATCTTAAATGGATTGTGTGTGAGCCTTACAAAATAATTTTCTGTATAACCAGAGCATCTGTCAGGATGGATAGGAGTTCATTTCCTACCAATATGAAGTTCATGACATTCTTTCCAATGTGTAGTTTAACATGTGTACTTGGAACACAGGACAGCATGTGTTTCCCTTGATTCTCATTTATCTTTTTTTCCCCTTTGCAGATGAAACTGATTACCAAGGTGAGGAGCCAGGAATGGCTGCATTGATAAATCAGTTTCATAGTGAATACTACACCATTGGGGTCACAATGCAGAAGCTCTGACTTTCAGATATGTACACAGAGAGGAATGTGTGTCCCCAAAACAGAAATTGTCACACACACACACAACCATCTCATGGACACAAATCTATGCCAAATTTCTCTAAAATAAAACACTTTGACTCACATTATCACAAACCATCTGTTAAACTAAATCACAAATCAGTCTTTGATTAAATATTTTTTTAAAAAATCTCGCATCACACTGAAAACAGAAAAGGCAAGGATAACTTAAAGACCAGTATAAAAGAAATAACTAAAGGAAGAAAACAGCAACACCTCTACAGATAATGATTTCTTTATTTTTATTTTAAATTAGCATTATGGCTCTTTGGACAAACTGCCTAAAACTCAAAATTTACATTCAAATAATGATAATTAAGGAAATTCAGAGCAGGCTCAACAGATGGAAGACATTACTTAATTTGAGGTTGCTACAAAATAGAATTTAGCAGTGTCATTTCAAAGTTGCAGCTTAATTTTAATTTTTAAATAAATAACCTGATTTAGTTGTTTGTTATTCTCCGTTTTATTTGCGGGAAAATGTTTTTAAATTGCTGTCAGATTCAATTGCTCCCGCCTGCATTCTTTCTAACCCACCCTCAAGGGTAGAGCATTTGAATCACAGCTGCGCGGGGCTTTTTGTTTTTGTTTCTGTTCAAAAAAAAATTTTTTTTCAAGCCCGTTTTTCTTCTTCTTGTATGGATTTTAGAAAGAGTTTTGATAAAGACAGTCCTGGCAGCTGGATGATAAATATTATTTTCTTAACCTGCCTAGCTTTGTCAGCCACCTGCGACTGCAGCCTGCCACACGTTGGAAGCAGCTCATTAACTTTCCCAGGGCTTCCCAGGAGTTTCCCTTGTTTTCTTTCACCTTGGGTGTGTGCTGCGTTCTCACTGAACGGTTAACTATCCGAGGGGGCCGAGTGGGCTTTGGCACCGCGAGCAGAGCACGCTTCGGGCAGCTTCCCTGCTAAGGCTCAGAATCTCTCTTAAACACATTAAGCAGCCCATTTTGGATTGATAGTGCAGTAATTATTCTGCTTCACCCTAAAAACCATCCTGGGGTAATTGGCGCAGAGGAAAATTACCCAGAGTCCTCCACCACCTGGTAGTTAAGGAACGAATCCAGGGAAAGATAAGTGAAGCAGGAAAAAAAAAAAAATCGGCACTTATTTGATTTTAATCTCACCACTTTGCAAGCATTTAAATTGCCTTAATCAGGTGGTTGGCTTCCAGCCTAGCTGGTAATCTGTTATCAAATTTGAAACTAGATTTTTTTAAATGTCAGTGTAGGCTGAGAATTGAAGTCTATTAACAGTTATGAGCCTAAACTTCCATAATCTATGTATTAATAATCCTTTTTACAAAGCTGTCAAATATTACTTTATTGCAGCTCTACGTTAATAATATGGATATAAAGGCACAATTTATTTATTTTTATTTTAAAATTGCTAACATTCTTAACACTAAAATCTTTTTTTTTAAGCAATAGCTTGAGTCTATGGAATAACCTTGATAAATGTAATTGAATTTTTCTCTGATAAGATTAACTAGTGGTAATTGTGAATTGGGAGGTCTGACCCACTCCAAATGAGATGTATGACAAGCTGAAAATAATCAATTTTTTTCTTTTCTTTATTTGAGTCCATGGCTTTTTTTTTTTAATGGAAAAAAGAAAATCTGGGCCTTACAAGATGAGTCATTTGTATCTGAAATGATTTTTTTGTATACACGGCTTATCTACCATCTCCTCAGTGTGTCTAATTGTACTGAGCTCAGTTTTAAAACGAGATCAACACATTGAAACCCCAAAAGGCTTCATTAAGGGAGGGACTTAATACGTAAGAAAAAAGGTTGGTTTTGTTGTTATTTTTTTTTTTTTTGACAAATGTGGCATAAATTTTACCTGCAACATCTTAACTGAAAAAACCACCAAACTGTTAGACCCATTAAGTTAACTATATTTTTTTTAAGAGACAGAACAGTATAAAAGGGAGAAAATAATTTTACTTTGAAAATCTTAATTACTGTGATAGCAGGGTTGAGTTGTGCCTTTTTACGATTCCTGTATGATTTGCATTTTGAGTTGAAGTTTTGTTCTTCACGGCACACAAGCCAGCAATCAGGAGCATATAGAAATGGCTTGATAGATTCCCCTTTTAAACATGCTTATAAAACATTTTGCCTATGTAGTTTTTGTATTACACATTCCATGGGGTTTCTCACATACCAATCAAGAAAGCATATCCCTTTTAATTCATTTCCTCAGAAGTTTAAAAGCTTGGCAATGTATATTAATATAGAAGAAATAAAATATTTTTTAAAATATGTGGTACTATTGTAAGAAGTTTTGTTCAAAAAACAGAAAATGCTGTCATTATTTTTTTCTTTCATGGTCTTTATCTGACCATAGAATTTTAGAGAGTAGATCAGATTATAATAGAGGCTGCTCTACAAGCTTGGATTTCTAATTCTCTTCCCGATTTCTGACTAGGTTCAGTAAAAGATTCCTTCAGAAACATAAAATCTAATGACAATGAAATTAATCATAATGTACAAAAGAAAGCAGTTAGCAACTAAACACTGAATGAAACCTAATGTGCTCTTAACTAGCTACCTCAATGTATGTACATATTATGTATGTCGATACATACTTTTGCAAGACAAAAAAGTATTGATGTCTTTTCATGTGTACGTTTCTAGATTTCTTATATTGCCCCAGAAGGTCTTTAATTTTTACTACTCTGAGGCATAGTAACTTCAACTACCACAAATAGACATAGTTGGTTGCTTTTTGAAGAATGGGTTTAACTTCCAACGTGGTCATCATAGAGATGCAAATATAGTCTATATGTGCTGACCGGACAGCTTTGCATTTCATGTAAGATACCTGAAAACATACGCTTTTATCAAAACACCAGCTCCAATAAAAAAAAAATCAGAAAGAGCCTTCTGGATAAGACCATGAATGCCAACACATCTTCAAAGCAGAAATGATAGCTGAAATTTAATAAGCTTATGTCAGAGGAACTAGTATGTACTCTCCATAAGTAGGAATTATTTAATTCAGCATTGTTTGTTCACTTTTTATTTGTTTTTGTTTCATTCTTTGTCTTTATTTTCATTCTTAGTTTCTCTGGATCATTGTGGAAAAGGGCAGTCTCTGACATTGCCTACTAGTTTCTGGTTAGTAAGGTAATTTGTTCAGTCTCACCCTCTCATTTATCACCATACAGACATTTCAGGCAACTTTCTCACCTACCACCTGGCTAAATCAGTGCTTATTATATGATATTAGAATCAGCAGGATGTTTAAGAGAAATGGTACTCATTCACATGCAGATTTAGAGAAGTAGAAGTCATAGTACATTATTTGTTCTTTCAGAATAACTTGAATTTTGGAACTATTTTTGAAAAGTAAGGAGTCAGATATCCTATGAAGAACAGGATACAAGGTTTTTCTGTAGAAAGTTAACACTCTCATACAAGGATTAGAGTCGCAACCAGTATGTATGGTAAGCGAGGTACACAACACTCTAACCATTTTTTCCATCTTAAATATCATTGTCCTATTAAACCAAAATTTAAGATATTGGAATCTGTTAGCAAAAGCACTTCCAAAAAATGTCTAACGTCGACACAACAACGGGGAAAAATGTAAGCCCTGGCAGACACAATACTACTAGAATTCATTTCATTGCTATCCATTGTTTAACAAATATATACTCACCAACCACTCTACCCAAGCCCACTCCTCCCCTATGGAGATAAAAAGAAGAATAAAATATTTCCCTGATTCTGAAGGAATCAACAGTGTGCTTCATAAAATGCATATGTGGGCCAACAAGTTGTGATACACCATGGCAAATTCCATGAGAGTGTATAAGCTAAGGTTCCTTGATAGAAAGGAAATCAATTTAACCTCAAAAATTGATGCTAGTTGATGAAGTAGATATCTCATTTCTTGAAACTGAGGAGGATGACAATAATACTCTATGGACTAAATGTGTTGCTTATTTCAAAAGAAACAGAATCAGAAATAAATGAATATGCTTCCACTTACATAATTTTATAGAGCAATTCTCTTGTGACTAATTACAATAGTAATAATAATTGCCAGCATTTGTTACATACTTATTATGCATCAGGCAACGTTCTAAATGCTTTCTAGCATTATCTCTGTTGCTCCCCATAGCAATCATATGTATTATTATTATTTGCATTTTATATCTCAGGAACCCGAGGCTCCAACTGACTAAATGATTTGTTCAAGGTCGGGCCACAGAATTAGAAAGCAGTAGAGAGGATATGAATTTAAGTAGTCAGTCTCTGGAGTCCGGTAGAGGAAGGCTTTTATTTTCAATAAAGTACTTTATGATGGACAAATATTAAACACTCTCTTTTGAATAGTGTTCTTTATAAAAAAATTTTCCCTTCAATATTTCAAATATCTAAAGGAGTAGTGTACTGCTCAGAACCACTTCACTCTTTGTACCTTACAAAGTTAGCTGGTTCTAAACTTGATAGCAATATATCCTTGAGAGCAAACAAGAACCTGGCCTACTTTATTCCTCAGCTTTTGACAACCTTTATTATTCCATTTATCTGCTATTCATAGCAAGACATAAACATCTTTCTTCCAGTGCGATCCTCATATCACACGTGGGCCAGTTTAAAATATTGGGAATCAATATGTTATAAAACATCAGCCAGTACTAAAAAGGCAGACCCAGGGAAAATTCATTGAATGTCAAATAAAAAATAAACATCAACAGTTAAAAATGTAATAAGATAATAAATAAAAGCAGAGATTTTTTTTAAATTCTTAAGCAATGTGACAGGTAAGATATACCTGTGTTAAACACAAAGCCACTGACAATACAGGAAGCAATGAATTTTTCATGTAGTTAGACAGAACAATTCTTTTTTTTAAAATTTAATACACAGAATACATGACATTAGTGCCACTGATAGCAGGGTTTGGGCCACAAGGGGGGAGGGAGGACTCCAGCCTCAGTGAAAGTATTTGTTAGCACAGGATCTACATATTTCATTGATTTGTGTAGACATTTAAGACTAAACATTTATAGAGTCAAGATCTCTTTTTTCGTCTCAGATAAACACGCATCTGTTTCTCATGTGCAGGTGCTTGACTTGGTTTTTATGTTTCCTACTCTGGGTTTCTCTTGCCTTTCTTCTTCAAACTTGCATCATATGATCCTACTATCTTTTGGTTATTCAGGAAATCTGTGTCTGTGTAGAATCCTTTATGGACCTGTCACTGAATCCACAATTCCAGAGAAAGCCTATAAAAAGTGACAAAAGAAGTAGGGCATTGCGTTCCTTTTGGGCTGCTTAAAATTTAATGTGCAAAAGCTAACAATCAGAAGGAAATAAATAATACTCTTGGACCTTATTGCCTGGATGAAACATTCAGAAGACAATAGTCTAGGAAGAAGTGTGGCTGGGGGACCTGCGGTGCTCTCAGTTCTCCTAGGAGAAACCACAGCACCTACAAAACTTTTACACACACTAGGACTTATTAATACATAGTTCTTTTCCCTCAGTATGGTTGCACTGAGGCAGATAAACATCTCTGCGAGCCATAGTCTTCCCTGTGGGCATCTCTTTTCTCCAACAGCTCATCCTTCTGACCCTGAATAACTACTATATCCACAGGCTCTTTGCATGAGAATATAGACTAAAAGAGTGAGGTTCTTATTGTGAAGAGCAGGCTCAGGGAGGGAAGACTCAGAAAAGATTTTTGTTTTGTGAATATGTTTGGCAAAGTGTCCAAATGTAATCAATTAATTTTTGAGCCTCTTTGTGTCTAGGTAGTATACAAATTTATAGAAAAAAGGCATAAGTTCTACCCTCAAGGCCCTTACACTCTTAGAGGAAAAGATTCATTTATGTGCTACATATTTATAAAGTGGTGAATAAAGAAATACAGATGTACAGACAGGCTTAGGAAAAAATGCAAGAAACCAATGCCAACAAACCCGGGATGTAAAAAGAAAAGTTGTAAAGGTCCTGGCAGTGACACCTGAACTCTGACCAACGTAAACAATGGGAAGTGGCCTTGTAAGCAAAGGGAAGATTGTTAGTAAAACCTGGGAGATGAACTTCTAGGAAGAGTTAAACCGTTTTTGCTTGTACCAGCATAAAAAGGAAGCTGAAGAGCAGCAAAGAGTGAAGGCAGGAATGAAGGCCCAGTCAGAGCGCAGGGAGCCAGGATGCCCTGTTAAGGAAGCCATGGAGTGGAGGCATCTGGGGGGAAAGGGGTGAGAGGGAGGGAAGAAAAGATGCGCCAGGCAAAGGGAGAAAGCAGGAAAGCCTAGAGACAAGAACCTTGTTTAGAAGACTCTTACTGCAGTTAGAGGCAATGGAAGCCTGCTCTGGAGCTGTTCCAGTGGGGATGGAAAGGAGGCAATAAATCCAAGATATTCACAGCAGAAATTCCTGCTTGTACTGAGTGACACAGGTGAGGGGGAAATCAAGAGTTACTCTCTAATATCACTGGACAGACCATCAGTTGGGACAGTAACTGCATACAGAAGAAAGCAGGTTTATAGGAGATATCAAGTTCAGATAGGTAATTAAGGAATACTAAAATATAAGGAACCTAAAGATTCAAGGAGCAAATTATGTGTCCATGCTAAGTGTAACAGATTATACAACCTAACCCAAAGATGGTGTGTAAAATATGAAAAAAAAAGTCATAATCCAAGTTTGGAAATGCCAACATTCAAAGAACATTTTAAAAAGGAAGAAAATGAAAAATTTGATGATGGCGTCAAAGACTGCAGGGCTTCCGGAACTTCTGGTAGACTTAATGCAAAAAAAAGTGATAAACTGCAAACGATGACACTGATTTTGCAGTGAAAAATTCTTATTGATTTGAGCAATACCTGCTATGGTTATAAGAAAGGAAAGACTTGCAGAAGAAGGTGGCAGGCGAAGTGAGTACAGGCGTGTCTCAAAAATATTAAATGAATATTGAAGAAACAAATGGAATGAAAGGGGAGGTCATAATAGTTGATGGGAAAGAGTTCATATGATTATTTTTTAAAGAGCAGGAGCAAGTACAGTGCAGAATTTGGAGAAAGATGTGACAGTCGGAACAGTATACAAAAAGGACATGAGGTGCTACAATTAAGGGCAAAGATAAAGAGGTTGGTTTTGAACACAAAGAATGTGCCAGCCCCTGGAATCAAGGCAGGCTGAATGAATGGGTGTGGCATGGGTGATTTTAAGGTTAGTTGAGTGAGAAACTGACAAGCACCAGACCCTAAGGTCTCATGCAGGCATCGCCACTGGTGAGAGAAAGAAACTGAGTAAGGAGATTCAGAAAAGAGAGTTTTGACATAGTCCCAAGAAAACGAGAGCAGAGCTGGCTGAGTAAAGCATGCACACACAGCGTTGGGGTCAAGCCAAATTTTCAAACCGCAGTTTTGTACTGCTGATCAGCGGCGATGCAATATTATCCACCCTTCCTCAAATTTTTATTTATAAGCCCAAGGAAAACGTCACAGGAGTTTATGATGAAATTTCCTAAGCAGATGTGGCAGTGGGTGGTCCTCTCCTTGGTCGATGGTGAGACTATCACTGGGCCAGCAAGTGCGCCTGTTCATTCCGCTTCTGAGAAGCAGCAGTTCTTTTCAGCCTAAGTTTTCAGTGGCCTCGGCCGTGCGCGTCTCTCACTTGTGAGGCCCTTGTCTAGACCAGCTGTGCACCTCAGTGACGCCTCTAAGATGACACAAGTCGAGCATTTGAAAATGCACTTTCTCAACCAATAAAAAATGCTGGTGGGGCTGTGGGGAAAAAAGCTTCTCCGCTGTTGCTGGAAGTGGAGGCTGGTGCGGCCACTGTGGAAATTAATGTGGAGATTCCTCAAAAAACTAAGATTAGAGATCTCAGCTATTCCCCTTTTGGGTATTTTCCCAAAGGAATTAAAAGCATCACACCACAGCAATATATGTGCACCCATATTTATAGCGGCACAATTTATAACAGCTAAATCTTGGAAGCCATCTAAATACCCATCAACCAAGGAATGCCAACAAAAGAGGTGGATTTTTTTCTACAGTGGAGTACTACTTCATCATAAAGAAGGATAAACTTGAGACTCTTACACATAAATGAACGCAACTCAAGACCGTACTTACAAGCGAGATAAATCTGACTCACATGTGTAAATCTATTGTCTCCTTTGTGTAAGAAATTGAAAGAGTAAATAAATTCTGAAAGGTACAATAGTATTGTGAAATGGGAAGAAGTTGTCCAAAAGGAAAAAAGAAAAAGGGTGAAAGAGGAAAGGACAGCAGGGAAAAGGGAAAAAACAAAAGTCAGTTATACTATATATATATATAGTGTCTCTTAGTTCATTAAAAAGGAAGGTTTGTGCAAATAGTGATTGGAGAAAGTTTTGATACCTATATCTTTTATCCTGATTAACTACTTCAAAGATAACAGCATGCAATGTATCAACTATTGCTATTCCCCTATTATTTTGGAATGGAAGTTTGTTTTACTTTTTTTCCATAAAATAAACAAAAATAATTAAATGTACCTTTAACAACCTGTCAGCTTGTTTCAGCCGAGACCAGCCTGCTATCCCATGCGGAGCCATTTGCAAACTCTCTTTCAAACCATAGCCCCCATCTCTATTCCTTTTCCACTGGGGTCACCTGAGTCAGGCCAAAGCCATCACCCCTGGACAGTAGCCCATTTTCTAAGCAGACTCCAGCCTTGCCTCTCTTCAAGTCTTTCTCAGAATAACTCAGTGATCTTACTCGCTAACACTACGCCTTCCCCACTTAGAGTAAAGCTCATTTCTCTAACTTGAACTAGCAATTCCTGCTTAGCAGCCCTTTCACCTATTCCTGATGATATCTCCCACCTCTTGTTTCATTTCCTGCAATCTCCCTGTCACATTTCCCTTTCAGCTTTTGAAACTCACCAAACACATTGCTGACTTAGTCTCTTTACATAAATTTATCTATCAACTCAAAATATTCTTCTGCACATGGGTGGCTCCTTCTCATGCTTGAGTTCCCAACTTAGTTACTGCCTGAGAGAAAGTTTCCCGACCCTCCGATCTAGTGTACCTGACTTGGCATCCCACCAGGACTCTGTCACATCCAATTTTTCTTACTAAATATATCATTTCATACTAACTTTTATGAACAAAACAGTGCCATCGATGTATTTCACTCTTGTTTTAACTCTTCTTTTACCGTATTGTCTTTTCGAGGCAGGTGCTGTCAGTCTTAACCCCATCCTTTCCCCAGAAAAATGTCCATCTACATGTCTTATGTGTAGTAAAAATGCCTGCTCATTAAACAAATGAAGACAAAGAAATGAATGGATGAGCCATACAAATAGCATTAATTTATCAGTCATATTTAGGCACTAAACAATATAGTATGAAATTTCCTTCTTGAGTTTTTGGGGATGATACTAGGGATTGAAACTAGGACCCCTACACTGAGCTGTATATCCAGTCCTTTTTTACTTATCTTTTCTCACTAAGTCACTCAGTTGGACAGGCTGAGGTCAAACTTGTGATCCTCCTGCCTCACCTTCCAAAAATGCTGGGATTACTATGCCTCACTGCTTCTTGAAAATTTTACCTTGGATTTCTGCAACACCACCCAATCTTCCATTTTTGATGCCTGGAACACTTCTTGTCCTTTGTAATTTTCTTTTCCCCCAAACAGTCCTTAAATATTAGCATTATTTGGGGATTTGGTCTGGGTTCTAGAAACTTTCTAGTCAACATATTCTTCTAAGATAATCTGAATGTTGATCACCACTAAAACAAATCTTATATGCTAATAACTCCCCAAGTCTTCATCTTTCATATTATGGTTTAAAGCTGTTCATCTAGATGCCAAGGTAGAATCTCTAAATTGGTATTTCCAAGTTGCTGAAAACTTAAGACTTCTAAGATCAGATGTTCCACTTCCTCACATCCCAACCTTAGTTCTCCTTTTGTATCACCCATCTTCCCTGAAGGTGCCACCACAATGTACTTACCTGACTTATCTGTCATTTATTTATTTCTTCAGCAAAGTTCACTGAGTGTTTGCTATGAGCTAGATACAGTTCTGACACTTGGAACTGATGTATAATTCTATAAATAGCAAAAAAAAATCAACAAAACTATGTCCCACCCAAATCTGCTTTCTTTCATCTTAGAATTCTTAGCTATTTTAGAAACTGATTTCTTTTTCTCATTTCCTATTTCTAGTTGACAACCCAATTTTGTAAAATATTTCCACTTACAAACTCCTAATTCATTCAATTTTCTCCATTTGTACTCTCCTGAATTAGTTCAAGTGTTATCATAACTTTCACACTGGTCAATCTGCATCCAAGCTACTCCTACAACACACTTCACAAATGTAATAAGACAAATCTACCTAAAATGTGAGTCTCATCAAGATCTCCCCCAGGTTAAAAGCTTGCAGTGCATCTCCATCCTCTGCCAAAATGAGTGTCTTGTTTGTAAATCTATCAAAAAAAATCAAATCTAGAGGACTAAAGGCAGAGAGACAAAAATCAGAATTATGTAAAAGAAAAAGAAGAGGGAGCCCTAGGTGAATGCCTCAAGGACTCAGAAGTCTTCATCACATCGCATCGTCACAATATGAAATGTGCTGGCACTAGCTGGAATAGACCAAGCAGATCCAATCAGTTTATGCATGTATTTTTTCATTGCAGAAGTAGTGATTTCATTTTCTCTGTCATTCTTTGTGCTTGTTATACATTCTTATTTTATACTATTTGTCAAATTAAGTCTCAGTTTTATTTCCAATTCCTGATAATTTATGAACACACTGAACAAAACAATTCTTAACGTACATGTGTAAGGGTCAAACTAGCTATTTGAACTAAATATGTATGTAAGTGGCATAATAAAAAAGCTACAGATAGATACATGTGTATATATATATATATATTCATATTTCAACTTTTTTTAGAAAACCTGGTATCAAATAACAATATATGTATTAGGTCAAGGAAAAAATCATCTTTATTGTTGTTTAATGAATAGGGCAAGCCACATCTCCTCACATTTCTTTGAGTAGTTTTGCAATTATGTGTTATTTTTAAAATCATGACCTTTTTTCATACTCTTCAGTAACCTGATTTTTGTAAATTTGAAGTAAAACTGATAGAATAGACACAAATTGGCATATATGAAAGACATCTGAAGTAAAGCTATATCAGCCATTGTTTCCCTTGGTTAGTAGAATCAATCAATTGACCTACCAGTCAAATATTTATTAAATGACAACCTTGATCCTGGCACTGGCCAAGTCCTGTCCACTGATGAAAATGAACTCCAAAAAGAAATAAAAGAAGTTGGTAAATTCTGCATTAGAAAAATCTCTTCATTAAAATTTTTGCACTAATACGAATTTTATGCATTTATATTTTTATCTTAAAAGTCTTTGTGGAAAACATTATTTTTAGTCTGAGTGATGAAAGGTATAATTAAAAATCTACCATTGTATAAACGTACAAGGTATTCAGATTTCCTCTTTGGGGAAATGTTGCATCCTAGAGCTTTTGTGATGTTCAGTAACTTTCTATAATTATTTCCTTCTGAAGCAATGAACCAGGGTCTGTCCTACAGGGTGCTACACTGGGTCACCATTCCATTTTAAGTGATCTCTCAGAGGGCTTGTTGGGAATGAACTAATTCTGAACTCAGGGCTCTTCCCGGTAGAAACCATTGTTCCATGTCATTCTGCATTTACACACAGCAGGCACTTGAGCTCTGAACTTGAGAGTTCAAGTAATCCCTGTAGAGCTCAATCCCAAGAGACTGAACAGAAAGTCAAAGAAGCTATGCTTCTACTAAGTCAACAGAACAATTACTGAAAGTAATTCAGGTGCTTTGTATATAAAGTACCCTCTTCCTCTAGATTCTCAGGTTATATTTATTATAGATTCAAAATTTGAATTGAATGAGAAAAAGTAAAATGAAAGCAGCACTTTACTGTGTTTTTTCCAGAGCTTTTTGTCACTATATGAGAGAGTTAATAGATCTAAGCCATCATACCCCAAAGGGATTGTAATAAGCAAAATCCTCTGTACATCTAATTACTTAAATGGCAAATAACCTTTAAACATGACAAAATAGGGCAGTTGAATAAGCACAGACTATGTTCAGTAATGTGTTAGGAAATACAAGCTAGCCGAGTCACAACCATTTATTTTAATCATCTCAAAAATTATATGAGCACATTTTAGAAAGCTCTTTTCTCAAATTTTTGTGAGCCCATATTTCAGTATTTGTTGTGCAGTTACAAATTGCATTTGCTTAAGTATGTCCCTTGCCATAATTAAGAGTCAAGGTGAAACTTCAGCTGTATATTTGGACGCTGCACTCAACTATTCAGCACTGCCACACTGAGTACTTAGTAAACAGAATTTTACTAGCCTGACTTTTGGCTTTTATCTGCCATTGTGTTCTCCAATACTATGGCTTACAATTACTAGAGCTATGCACTGCTGTGCATTTTTGATGATGATACAAGTTTAATTTATATTATCATATTTATTAATTAGAGTTATCCTACTGATTTTTATAGCAATAGATTGAATTCAATTGATTTAACTTTTCTGAAAAGCAATTTGTTTATATTTTCCAAGAATCTAAAAATAGTAGATATTTCTTAATATTTCTATATTTTTAGGAATTCATCCTAGACATGTATGATTTATGGGTAAAGGTGATCATATTGTAACTGATAAAATATTGTTCAATATAATATAGTTAACAGAAGGTAACAGAAAGAAGAGAATGATTAAACTAGGGTCTTGACATTCAAGAATAAAACCCAATAAAAAATAGAAGACAATAGAATATTGATTCCATTTGTAAGAAGTTACATAGGCCTGTAATCCCAGCTACATGGGAGTCTCAATCAACAGGTAGATGCCAAGATTTTGAGAGCAACTGACCAATAAAACAAGGCTTCATCTAGAACAAAGAGCAGAGAAAAAAAGAAAAGAAAATGAGGGAAAAGAGGAAGAAGTTGTTCCAGAGCCAAGAATGTAAACTGATAATGATGCAAATCAAAATAGCAATTGCTCATGGGAGATGAGGATGATTGAAAGCACAGGCCTGCCCCCTAAGGTGGCAGAAACAGTCTGTAATTTCTTTAGGCTATTGGTCACTTAAGTGTACTACCCACGCATTTGTCAGTACTCATTGAGTTGAACACACCAGCATCATTTGTGAAAAATTTATCCTCATTACGAATTAAAAGTTTACACCATTGTGCTGGTCAGTAAGTTCTTATTTCTCAGTTCTAACACATCTATAAATTTGGGGATTGGTGATGTAGAAGCTATAACTACAAGCCCTTATTCTATTTTGCCAGGTGACTCTAGTTAGAGTCTGACTCTATTTAGAGTCACAAAGAGACTGAAAAAGGAAAGGCTACTTGCTTTTCCTGTTACTTGTCAACTATGTATATAATTCTTTTAAATATCACTCCAGCCGTATTTTTCACCCAGTGGTAGCAGTTTTAGCTATAGCAGCAGAATACAGTTTGTAGGCTTTTTTCTTTTTTAATAAGTACAGAAGGACTAGAAAAGCAATTTACACCATAAAACTCAGGAACAATAGGACTGTTAACATGAAGTCCATAAAACCCAGGTGGATTACTGGATATGTATATATGCAGTCATACCTCAGCTCTACTGTTTCCCAACCCACATGATCTAAGAGATGATGGGACACTTTTCTGGAGATCTGGGATGAGTATCTTGGCCCTAAGGACATTCAGGAAACAGAACAGCTTTCATACCTTGGACTTTGACCTCATATCACATTTCTATTTCTCCCCTCCTACTGACAAATAGTTAAAAGATTTTCCCTTCAGGGAAATTGATCTACTGAGAATAAATGGCCACAGATATGATAATGTAAGGTCACAAAGCAAACAGCTGGGTTCTTAATTTTGTTTCCTTTCTTTCTTCTTCCTTTCTTCCTTTCTTATTTTCTTTCTTTCTTTCTTTCTTTCTTTCTTTCTTTCTTTCTTTCTTTCCTTCTTTCCTGGGAATCAAACTCAGGCCCTTGTGCTTGCCAGGCAGGCACTATGCCATTGAACTATATCACTGGCCATTAATCAGTTATTCTTCTGCAAGAACCATTAATAAGCTTTCTCACTGGGCATGGCGATGCACACCTATAATCCCAGCACTCAGGAAGCTGAGGAAGGAGGATCACTGTTAGTTTCAGGCAAGCCTGAACTACATGGTAAGACGCTGGCTTGCTCATTGCAAACTGACCTCAAAATTAGAATTTTAGTACTATAATATTAAACATGAATGGAGAAAAACAAAAATTATCATGTAATTTAGCAAACTTCAAACAGTAGCAATACAAAGGGCCACTAGTGAAGTAGATACAAGTCAAGGGAGAGGAGAAACATCTTAAAATATATAGCTACTATCTCTAGAGCGACAGACAGAAGAGAGTAAACAGCATATGTCTTTTATGAAACAAGAACAGAATACTATTTAAAAAGTAAAATTCAGAGAATAAGTTACAGGTCTTGGAAATCTAAAATATAATTTTTTTAAAAATCATTCAACAATAGAAATAAAACTTTGCAAGTATATAAGAAATCAAAACAAATAATATAAAAGAGAAATAAAAATTAGAGGTAATTTAGGTTTCCAATCTATAACCATGAGGAGTTGCCAGAGAGAGAGAGAGAAAATAGAGTGAGAAATGAAAAAAAAGACTATGACATTTTTTATTAGAATCACTGGCATTCCTAATTTGTTTGACCCCTGCCTGGAATAGATCACTTTTTAATTCTGCAGTCTTATAATCAGCACCCTATCTGTTAATTAGTAATAATGATTTTCTTGATTCATATCATTTTCCTAAAAATAATTTTAAAAGGAGAGAAGCAACTTACATGACATTATTTAAATTTAGTAAAATATTCGATACATTAAATGTGCACTTAGAAAACAAAAATACTATACTTCACACATTACACTGTTCCATATTTTAAAAATCTAAAATCCAAATTAAACATTCTAGAGGTCACATTGAATGAAACAATTGAAGCAATTCAAGTCAAATGTCTTTATCTTTGCATTCACTATGTGATCATTATTTGCTTTAAAACTTTTGTTTAAGCAGTAATATTTAGTACAAGAGAAGCTGAAAAATAGAAAGTGCACCCAAATAGTTCTGATGACTTTGAAGTGGTGAAAATGTACTATCAAAATTATTGCATTGTTGTATCTACTATAAAGGAGAAAGGGCTTTGTAACTGGCCACTCTCTCTATTAGTTTCTATACAGAAGATTATATTTAATATAAGCAATATGGCATGCTGATTAAAAGCTTACATAGATATTAAAACTCAACAATAATACCAGCAATTGATCAGAACTTTGAGTACTGTTGTAGCCAGGACTAACAAGAAAAAATATTTAATATAGGATGCATAATTTACAGGATTATTTTCTAATAGTCACCCAAAGAGTCAAATGAGGTCTAACAGGAAATTGGTCCATGCACTAGAGACACAAAGAATGCAGCTGAGGTCATGGATCCTACAGCAACATCCCTCATAAGTCCAGTTGAAGACCTAGAACCCACAACTTGTATCTCATACAAGTATGTGTCAAGGATCTGCACTGGATCAGGCTCAAAGGTCAGTGGTGGAAGCTAGAAAGTCTGCACCAGCAGGATGAAGGATCTGTGCCAGCAGGCTGAGAGATCTGCACTGGAGCCAGGAAGCAACTCTCAAGGTAAGGACCAGAGCATCCCTGAGAGAACCACAGGCATCTTCAGTGACAGTGAGGACCTGAGTTCTTCCTCTGATGTTGAGAACAGCTGAGTTCTTATCAGGAAAACCATTATGACAGGCTTCTCCAGGAGAATCAACAGTACAGCGTCTTCCCCTCCAGTTCTCCTTCAGTACTGTTGGCAATAATCTTCAGGTGGGCCTTCCATGCCCAGCACCACGCTGATTCAGTATGGCTGGGAGTTACAAGTTGACTATTAGTCAATACATCACTGCAAGTAGTAAGAAATTTGGGGAAAGAATTTGTAGCAAGCTGTAATCAAAAGAAAAACGTATTTTATAAACATTTATGTACAGTAGTCCTACTTTACTCACAATTTTGTTTTCTTTGGCTTCAGTTAACTTCAGTCAACCTTGGTCTGAAAATTCCAAATGGAAAATTTCATAGATAACCGATTCATGTTTCAAATTAAATAGCATTCTGAGTCACATGGTGAAATCTGTATCCTGCTCTTGATGTGAAATACACTTTTTTCTAGTGTATTAACACTGTATTTCCTGCCACTGCCTCATTACACACTTAGTCATCTCTATTATCAAATCAAGTATTGGGGCACCATGATGCTTATTTTCAAGTAACTCTTATGTGGTAGTTTAACACTACATCACTTGCTCATGTCACTCATCTCATTTAATCTTACAGTGTGGACACTGTGCCATCTCACATTACAAGGAGAATAAACACAACACAATATAATTTTGAGAGACAATACATTTACATAATGGTTATTATAGTACATTGTTGCAATTGTTACTTTTTATTATGCTTGTCTTAATATCTTACTGTGTGTAGCTTATAAATGAAACTTTAACCATAGATGTTTAACATGGATAGGCACATGTAAGAGAGAACAAAAATGTGCGTGTGGGTTCAATACTATCCACAATTTCAGGAATGCACTGTGGTTCTTCAAACATGTCTTTAAAGGATAAGATGGGACTACTCTATTTTAAAATTCCCATGAGAACATTATTGTCTGTACCAAAGAAAAATGCACTAGGTGCTACTGGCCTACTTTTAGTATTCCAGCTTCTAGAACTAAAAAAAAAAATGTATTTCCAGAGTAAAACAGTCTACCAAATACTCTATAAAGATGACTGCAAAACTATCCATCCTAAGATATCTGACTCTGATACTGCAGAACATTTAAGATAAATAAAACATTTTCTTAAAAAAACTTAATGGTGTAAACGCAGATCATACTAGATTGTTCAACAGCGATAGTGAAATCCAGGAAATAATAGAACAAATCCTATAAAATTCCAAGAAAAATGTATTTAAAACCACAATTCTTAACTCATTGAAAAAAATAAAGTATGAAGGAAGAATCACATTTTAACACAGCCAAATGTCAGAAGTGTATTTTCAAAGTCCTTTTTTCAAGTCACTATTGAAGGGTGGCACCTCTGACCTGAGAAGCTCTGAACAGGGCTGTGGAGGCAGTTCTTAGGGTGGTGAAGGTGCAGAGCAAAGTTATTTCCACTTCTGGTCACTTTCCTTGAAAGTTGTACTATTATTTGAGTTTTCTATATCTCCTAAATCAGTTTTGAGACAAAGGTATGCAAAGGAAGCATGGGAGATGTGACAAGAAATGCAAGTCCTCAGAAAAGGAGAAGCCAAAGAAAACCAGACAGGGGAAGGCAAATGGAAGGACAAATTCACCAGATCCAAATCAAGTTTCGGGGGGTTAGAAAGGAAATCTGGACCACCCCTGAACTGTGCTGCCTCCTGCACTCCTGAGTCAGGGAACGCATGGCTTTTGGAGGGACCCTAGAACCCTGAGGGAGGAGACCAGAACTGCGGTGGTAGCCAAGCTCCTCCTAATCTTTCCATCCTCCCAACTGGGAAAAACAACTCAATGAAAGAATTATTAGCAGAATAGAGGACAAGAGAAATGGAAAGGTGGCAAACAGCAAGTAAGATAATACTGACAGTCCTGTGAGAATACAGCATACAAAGGCGTGTCTTCTTTAGGGACCTAGACTTGAGTGCATAGAAAGCACTGTAGTTCAGGGCATTTTAGAAGCAAGCAGTAAATACCAATGGTGAGATTTTAGAGAGTGGCCCCAAATAATTGGAGTAGTGCCGGAGTCCAGCTGCGGCAGGGCTCAGGGGTCCCAAAGGTGGTCAGGGAGTCGGCGAGTGAGAGACAGAAGACACTGCACACCTTTCTGTGAGTGAATCTGAATCTCTTTTATTTTTAGAAGCTGGAGTATATATTTGTTAATTTTTTTCATCTTGTAACACTTTACTCTTGTTACTTAATTAGCTTGGAAAATGTAAGCCGATGCACCTGGATGCCCACAGGAGGGAGAGATGGAGCGGCAGCTGTGAAGCTATCATGCCGCTCCCTACATTTTTTCCCTTATCACTTATGGGAGTATGGCAGGCCCTGTGAGGATAGCGCCTGTCTTGGGTCAAGGACTCTTTATATGAATTTAACCAGGCCTTACCCGTCATGGGCCTGCAAGACAGCAATTGGTCCTGTGCCTGTCTTAGGCAGTCGGTGGCGTAACATATGTGTCCTAGTTGCCCGTCTCTGGCTGCCTGTCCAGTGTCTCAGGGCAGTTGTCTCACAGGAATTTTGTAAATCATCCCCCATGAGCTCTTTTATTTAAAGTTTTTGTATAAACTTTTTTATACTACTCACAAAAGGTAAAATTTCACAATTAGTTTTTACAAAGTTATCTAGAGGGTTTCTAGTAACTCCTCTGGAGTTTCTATTTTTGATTTCATATTGAGTATTACATGAAAATATATATATGTGAATTACACAAATTACAATTATCAGTACAAAACATTACAAGATCCTCGTGCCCAATTCCCACATGTGGTGTCCTTTTCCTGGAGAAGCAATTCCTTGAAGTGCTCTCCTCCACCCGTGGACCTTGTCACAAGGCGTGGATGGACTAGGACGCGGCATGGACGGAAAAGGGCGCCACAGAGTAGCCCCAAAATAGGCATTTGTTCCTTTGATCTCTCAAACATTGAAAGCACTTTCCCATGGATATCTTGCCCCCTGTTCAGTGCCCACTGCAAACCTTATAGCACCACTGAATTCACAGGGTGGATAATAGCACTTAGGGAAGCACAGAAAGCAAGACCTCACAAAGAAAAGGCTGGAGAATGTGGCCTAACCAAAACCTCGCAGATGGTGATCACCAGAGTGACTTCAGGGTTTGTAATGCAGGAAGAAGAAAAAAATGGAGAAGGATCTTGCAGAAAGAGGCAAAAGTCTAGGGGAGGGTAGAAATTAAAGGGAAAATAAAATGATCAAGATGCTATGTGTACAAAAATCAAATCCCCAAGTTGAATGTGAACAGTGTGTCAAAAATGTGTGGTAATGAAAAAAGCTACTGAAAGATTTACTATGTGAAAAATGAGGAAAGAAATCTGTGAGAAGCAAAGGTAAGCTGTCATACATTAAAAAAACCAGGGGGTGTTCCCTGAATGGTGAAAAATCCCTTCGTATCTAGTGCAATAGTTTAAAAAAATAAGTTGAGAAAACCACATGAAGGAGTTAAAGAACAAATGTCCTAACACATAGATAGAGTGAGAGATTGTCCAATATATTGGACTGTATTGGTTGTGGTTCTTTTATTAGACTTTAAGCTACATGAGGCCATGGGCTAGAGCTGTCTTTTTTAGTTACGGAAAGCCACATATGTTGGAAGCCTAGTACTAAATACACAGTGCTTCTTAATTATTTGGTGAAATTAAAAAGAACATAGAAATTTTAAATTTTGTTGACTTAGCTTTCTTCTAGAAATATTTCCCTGTAAGGAAGATGAAAAAAAGACATTCCTAGCAGGATATTTTAAAATCTGATATAGCCTGCCTGATAGGACAAAAAATAATGTTATATATGATACTTCAAATGATGCCAAGTTATACCCACTTGTACAAGTCAACAATATTTACCCAATATAAAAATATTTAGAATTTGACTCAATATTTCCAAATCTCTAATACATAAATGTGGCTTATCCTAAGATTGTGGGGTGAAAATATTATCAATAATGTTTTCATTATAACAGATAAACTACAGACACTATTATTTTCACCCCAAAACAAATAAACTTTGATACAGTCATGCAGTTATTTATAAGTGAGGCATTAACACAAAACGAAGTAGCTTCATATGTGCTGCTTTGGGAAAATCACCCAAGATGTTCTAGTGTATAAGAAAAGTGAAATGCAAAAAAGTAAAAATGAATGATGCTACTTGTACAAAGGAATTTAGCCATAAAAAATCTGAGATAATCATAAGAATCTTCTTTCATGATTAAACCCAAATTATTAGTAACACATATTGTGCCATGCATTAAAATGAGTCCAGAATATTGAAATAAATAACTAGTAGTATGCTGGCAAGTGATTAACAATTGCCCTTCAAGAATATAATTTTCATTTATGGTGTTTATCAAAGTCAGGACATTGTAGTCCCATGACACTGACATCATGTTATCATCATAATGTCACTGAATTTAGAGTGCTCATAAAAGGTGTTCATAATTTGTTCTCCCAAACAGATGAACCAGTTTCAGCACAGGGCTGGGACTAAGCAAAAGGGACTTATGTTAGCAGAGTTTGTATGAATCTTCTCTCAGCCCTCACTGTTTCTTTACATCTCTTTTGTTCCCGCAATAGTAAGGCCAAAAAGGCCACTCAGCAGTGTGGAAGTTCCTGTGATATCAACTTCCCTATGAAGTTAGATGAGCAGAGCTGCTAGCTTTAGCTTTCACACTAAACAAAGATCAGCAATTTACATGATTTTGCTTTGCCGCTTTTAAGCTTTTGGATGTGTTTGCATGTAGAGTAAATAAAATATTAGGTATACCGTGAATGAGCTATCAAAGTGATATTTCCTGACCTTTTGAGATGGAAAAACACACCTTAAATTTACAACATGCATGGAATAAATGCAATGAGTTGTGCCCTTTGACTTTGAACTATTTGCTTTCTAGATATGTGTGTATGACCATCAACTTTCTAACAGAAGCCCTAATACTAGGTTTTTGAAAATCCCCACAGTAAATGCTTGGCTAAATAACAAGGAAGGAGAAATGATCTTTCCTCTTAAATGAGTGCTGAGCCAAGCATCCCTTTCTTCATTTGCTCAATGCAATGTCACCTACCTACCATCACATCTGGGCAAAGGTCATGTGTCAAGGATGCTTATCTATATCTCTGTTTATTCACAATGGAGGTAGCCAGAAGGTGTATTTATTTAAAAAATGAGAAAAAGTCCAAAAGAAGGAAAAGGATAAATTTCTATGTTAATATCTGAATCTTAAACATTTTGAGGAGGTATCAACAGGCCCAGAATAAGAGATCTTATTATTGAAACCAGGATTTTATTTTGAAAAGGAAGTAGAAACATAATAAATAACTCTGATTGGACAAAAAGTATGAACTGAAACTTTTCTGAATAAGCTATACACGACCATTGATTAATAAATAGTATGATGAAGTACGTGAATTGAATGACATTCCAAGTAAAGTTCTGCTGTTTGCCCTTCATAGTATAAAATCAGTGTATCCTAGAGAATACACAGATATAGTTCAGGAACTTGGAAGGGAAAAAGTACTTACGCATATAGGAGTGCGTAAAAGGACGAAGCTAAATAGAGCTAAAATACATTGATTAGTTTATAGAACTACTTTAGGATATTTTGAGAGAATGTAGTTAGAGCTTACTTTGAAAAACACAAAGGTATTTCTAAAAAAGAGTTGATAAACTCAGGATTTAATGAGTTTATTCTTTGACTTTAATTATGAAACCAGATATGTGAACCTTAAATACATCTGTTCCCACACATTTAATAAGATTACATTTATAAATGCCAAGTTAATTTAATCAACATATCTATGAATATTTAACAAAGGTAATATTAACAGTTAATATTGTGTGATGTTTTCTAAGTTTTTCCTTGAACATTATTATAAAGGAAAAAAAGGAAATAACATGATATTTCATGAAACAGACATTTCAAAACAGCAAGGTCTACCAACTTCCTATGCAGCATCATACAACAGAATAACATTTCTTATCTTTGTTTTCTAAGACATTATAGTCCATGAAAAGCATTGATACAGAGAATATTTAGAGATTTGTTGCAGTATAAATTGGAAAAGATTCAAAATAAGAGACAATTCCATAAAATACAATACTAAATTTTACTTTGCACATCATATTCAGTTGAACTAGTACAACTGTAAATAAAGCACTAGGATATCCCTGAAAGATAAATTAAATGGCTTCTTGTAGGTCCCTTTCCAACAAAGAGAAAAAAAATTCTCTGATGTGATAGTATGGTTAATTCATATCAAAACAACACCCTGAATCATCAATGCTGTAAATGACAAGTATCTGTATATAAAGTTTCTGCATTACAACATGTACCTGTAAAACTTAAAAGGACTGTCACTTTTCCCATTAGACCAAAGTTTTTTCAGACCCTAGCTTGAGTAAAATGTCAGGTTCTGAACTCTAAAACTAAATTGAAATGTGTAGTGCATAATCAAACTATGTTTTACATGATCAGAACCAGAAATAATTCGTTTCAAGTTGTTTCTGGTTTGTGCAGGCCTGGTAATCCTGAGCAAACATAGCCCCATCTAAGACTTTGGACCAAACTATGCTAAAAACACTACAGGATGTCTTAAAATATATTTATATATCCCAAGTTCTTTAATTTCACATGAAATTTTAATGTGTATACAATAGGAAGAATTTACAAATGCCCTTGTGTTAGTAACTATAATATTTGTGAAAGATTATTCTGCAACTATGTTTAAATCGATTGCACAAGTATATCTACAGACTCAAACCCAAACAGAAGAGAATCATGACTTGAATGTAAATCTTAATTGCCTTTTTTAAAATAATGTCTGAAGAAATGAATGGGCAGATGAAACAGAAATTTTGCTTAATAAATAAATATAATGCTGCACTTAATAAAAGTGTGACTGCAAAGAAAATTTTTAGCCTTCATATTACTCATGAATTCATTCTAAAGCATAATTGTCAGCTTTATTTTCCTATGCCTGAGTAAGCGGCTGCATCTTTGGGATATTTACAATTTGTGCAATTTATTGAGACAGATCCAATTCCTTTTTTATTTGTTTTCCCAAAGCACCTATTTTTTTTTTACCTTTGCTGACCAGAGCAAAATCATCCTCACTAATGTTTATAAAATACCACATTATTGTTAGATATCGAAACCAAATGCAAACACTGCAGGTTCTAACAGATAGGAGCTTGATGGAATCTGTCTTTAGATTGCTGCTGTCCAGACTCTGTGAGCATGGATTCTGTAACACTCAGTGACATGAAAGAATGGGTTGGAGCAAACTGTGTGTGTGTGTGTGTGTGTGTGTGTGTGCACTCACACACATACAGGCATTCATCAGTTGATTTAAGGAAGAGGCAGATGAATAAAAATAAACAAAGAGGCAAATAAAGAGCAAAGATACCTATGAAAAACATTCTAAAACTTTAATACAAAAAAACAATTGACAACATCTCATTTTTCCCACTGGCTATTAACTCATGTGAAGTCAAACATATGAGGGATTAAAATTTATACTCACAAATAGATTAAGTTTTAATTCTAATATGTAAAGATATTAACAAATTACTAACAGACCAGTTCTTATTGTTGATAATACTACATACAACAGGAAATATCAGCTACAAAATAAAAACTATTATTAAGTTCTGTAGCTCCTAACTCAAAAGGCACAAGTGCTATTTCCCAGTAGTTAAGGAGCCAATGAATATTTGATGGCTTCTCCCTCAGCTACTTCTGAAAGTCTTTCTTCCTCTTTCACAGCGAGCATAAATTTAGAGAGCAGATATTACTGGGTGGATCCAGGGAAACCCTAGATTCTCTACCCATAAATATAGAAAAATGAGAGCAAGTTCTGCTTATTATCAGTATATGGCACACTTCCAACTTTGTTTTTTGAAGAAATGAGGTCTCTATATTGTCTAGGCTGATCCCTAACTTCTGAGCTCAAGCAGTTTTTCACCTTAGCCTCACCAGTAGCTAGGAATTCAAGCATGTGCAACCTCACCTGGCAGACCTCCAATACTAAAGAAGGAGATACACCAAAGGAAGGGAACAAACACCAATTTTATTTGTAACATATGCTCAGGATTATTCTAGGATCATTACCTTATGAGCCCCTTTAATCTTCCAAATAACTTTGTGATGAAGTAATTCAGTAATTACTTCCATTTCACTAATGAGGAAACCGAAGCTCCAAGAAGGTAAACAAATTACCCCAGGGCTATAGAGGAATTGCAGATAGATAAGAAAACACCCTATTAAAGAGACCTAGAAATGTCTCCAGGCTCTTTAATACATGAAGTCAAGAAGTAGATCATAATAAAAACCTTATAAAATGGAGGAGGGAATTTTTAATATTTAAATATTATTCACAGATGCAGTGCTGCTCTATTCATATGAGCTCTACTTGTGTTACTGTGAAATCCATATGTAATTAGCCTATAACACAAAACCCAACACCTACTATTTAAGGGGGGAAAGGTTTAATTTGGCTTGTGGTTTGAGAGATTTAGTCCATAGCCAGAGGCTGCAAGGCAGAAACATGGAAGAAGGGCATGGTGCAATAAAGCTGCTCAGTTCCTAGGAACTGGGAAGGAAAGCAGGGACAAACTCCCAGAAAGGAAGGAGCCAGGGCCCATATATAGGGTCACAACTCTATGGTCATGAGTCTGTGACCTCCCCAGATATACTCAGGAGTTTTCTTTACTAATTTTCTATGTGTTTCTAAATCCAGTTAAGTTGATCTATCATGGGAAATGGTCGCATCCTTGTTTCTGTGTATATCCTGTCTGCCTAATTAATTAACTGAGATATGTATAAAGAAAAAAATTGAAACACAATTTGGGTTAAACACTGACACCTAGAAGACTGCCAGAGGAAGCTTTAGATAGAGAAAGGAGGTTCTTGTAGATCTACTGCAAAACATTAACAGCACTTTGACAGAATCTCACTTGCAACTTCAACCGGGGTAAAGGATACCTGTAAGTTTATAGGACTCAACCTGGGTGTTTGTACGTGGAGTACTTACTGCAAGATGAAGTAGTTGGAGTTTGTTGGAGATTATTAAATGATAGCTTTGGAATCGCTGGCACATCAAGAAGAAGTTCCTAAATCAAATTTGGATAAACAAATTATTAGCCTTCACAAGTAAAGGCCACAGGATTATCTTTTAGCGGCAAATACTTTCTGAGTTTCTTTTACCTTCTTTCCCTGGTTGTTCAACACAGACAGAAAATTATGATTTCAGTTTCTTTTTTGTTTCATGCAAAATGTAAAAAGCTCCAATTTGACTTCAAAACACCCAGGATTTATTTGGTTTTTCAAACTTTGTGAAAGGAGAATGAAGTGATCAAAGAATCATCAATACCTTGATTTTATCTCAGCTTTACTCATCATTTTTCTTGGGCTTTCACTCATTTGGTCATTTGCAGAAGAAATAATGTTCTTCCCTCTGAAAGTAAGCCTGAGATTAGGAATGCTAGACTGAATATCTTTACTACTCCTTCTGAGAAAGGCCAACTCCTGGGGGTCTTTCTTTCCTCTTTCTTCCTTAGATTTATCCTCAGATCTTAAACCTTCTTAGGTCTGTAATCTCCTGAAAAAACACTGAATAGACCTTCTGTAGACCAAAGATATCAGATCATATACATTTACATGGACTGGTTTTTCAGGAGAAGAAAAAAAAATCTGGAAAGTTGATAATATTTTTATATATTTTCCCAAAAGTTTGGGCAACAAGGAAAATAAGTTTTTAAAAGTCTTCACAGAGCAATGTTCCCATGAGTTTAAAGCAAGAAACTAGCAACTGTGCATTTAGATGGTAGAAGTGAATTCCCTTTCCAAGACATCATCAACTTGGTTAATGTTAGTTAATGCTATGTTTAAGTATGATTTATTCCCACCAAAACTTATACTGAGGGTTGAACTCCCGTGTGACAGTGTTGAGATGTGGTGCAGCCATTGGGAAGGATTAAAAAACAGGTTTTTAGAAAGCAGCTTTCCTTTCTCTGTTCCCTGTTTCACTTCCTCCCTTGCTGTGTGAACTCCTTTCCATATGAACTTTGGCACACTCTTATTTCTGCCTTAGGACTCTACCAGAAATTTAACTGATACAAGTGTCATGCTCTTAGATTTCCAGAACCTACTAAGTAAATCTCCTTTATTTTAAATAAATACCCAGCTTCAAATGTTCTGTTATAGCAACAGAAAATGGACTGAGACTGCTGGCACAAGCCCTAGATAAATTATAGAATTATGGATGAGTCTGTATATTACTGAGTTAATCTTTGAGTCAGTCTCTAAAGAGACAGAGATAGAGATGAAGAGAAATAGAGACAGAAAGGAGAGAGCAAACGAACAAGTAATGTGGCAGTGTGGAGCTGAATTTGATCCTTGAACATGTAACGGAAAATCCTGCACAGCAATTTTTTTTAAATGAGTAGAATAAAACATGAGCCTAAAAGTCAATCATTCCTAGGACTTAACTACCATATAGGAGTGATGGATCTTGATGCTTAAGTATATGGGAAGTTGTAAGTCTTCATTTCCTGCTTGAACCATGCCTATGTGTTGTAAGTCTCTCTCACTCTCTCTCTCTCTCTCTCTCTCTCTCTCTCTCTCTCTCTCTCTCTGTCTTTATGTTTCTTTTTCTCTCTCTCTCTCTCTCTCTGGGGTGTGTGTGTGTGTGTGTGTGTGTGTGTGTGTGTGTGTGTATGAGAGAAAGAGCCACAGAGATCAAGAAACAGAGACAGAGATATCCAGGCAGAGACAGAGATAACAAGAGAGAAAGAGATAGAGAAAGGAATATCACAATCAGTAGAAATTTCTATAGATTTGTAGCAAAAAGCCTAAAAAAATAAATAACAGTTTCTACGCTTCTTTCGAAAGAAGCTGCTACAAGCAGTTTTCTCAGTTAATTTGGTGTCAAACGAGTTTGCTAGGAATCCATGATTGGATCCAAAGCAATCCCAAGTGATATTCTGTTTTGAGTGATTATCAATCAACTCAGTTAGCATATCTGTGCTTAAAAAGTGGAAAGAATAACCACAATACTATGATGAGAGAGCCAGGGGGCAGAATGGTCTGGGCTGCTTTAACTTCCTTCTGCTCACTTGTAATTAATTACCTTGCAAACCCTCAAAATCTGAGTTAATTCATTTCCTGCTTGAACCATGCCTATGTGAATAGCTTACTATAAAAACAAACAAAACAAAATAAAATCACACTATTCAGGGAAGATGCTTCAGGGCCACTGCTTGGCATTGAACTTGGAGTCAACTTTCTTGCACATTGAGACAAGTCCTTGTTATACCAGCCTCTCCAGCACTATCAAAGTCCAGGTTACAAGTAGGTTTTTCAGAATGTCAAAACTTCAAAAGACATTTCACCTACTATAGTGTAGATCCAGGCTGAGGGTGGAAAAGTTTTGAAAATATGCATGCCTAGGAGCAGCCAGGGTTTTGTGCTATTCTAGATGGATACGCTATAGGCTGGAGGGAAGGAATGAGTTCAGGGTAAGGTCAGAAGGGCAAAAGCAGCTGAATTTGAGCATCAGTGCAGGTTTCTAAAAAAACCCCATTTTATTTGTAAACCGCTTTTTTTTTTCAATTGTTTCTTAGAGGTGATAAGCAAAATTACCTTCATCTGAGTTCATGCATTAGGTGCAGAGTTTAGCTCAAAAAGTATGGTCTGGAAGGGCAACATCTTTTGCAGGAAAATGTGTGGTAGAGGACCTGAAAGGAGCAATGACCAGATATGAAGTAGCCCAAAGGGACTCAGTGAAATCCCTAGAGCAGATGTGAACCTCAATGTGTTGCTAAGAAATGGTCACACCTTCACACATTCCTGGCAAGGAAAGGACAGTTTCACCAAAGGAATACTTTGTGAAGACATAGGGGACCCTTCATCAGGTCACAATGATGCCACACTGCGGCAGCTGTAGCATGAATATTCCAGCAAAACATGTTTCTACATCAGCTAGGACCTGTGTGCAGATGACATCTCCAAGAGCAGCCCAGAGGCAAATCTCAGCTAGGCCAGTGAGGAACAAGGTCACCACAGACTAGATAGCAGCCTGGAAGTCAAGAAACATGCATGAGTACTTCAGTGCCTTGCTGTGAGAGATAAATCATGATATCACTTGGGCCTCACATGGAAATTTCTTAGAAAAAAAAACTGGATGTCACCTGGAAACAGTTTAGTTTCTGCCACCTGTAACAATAAGATCTCAAGACGAAGATCAATCATAGAACATGGAATTCCAATTTCTGTGTACCTGAAGGCATGATCTGTGAAAATGGCACATTCCCCAACACGGAAATTGGCAACAAAAGAAGCTAGCACCATTGCCTATTCTTGGTTTATTCTAACCACACTACGCAGTAAATACCACTATGCACATTTAGACAGGAGAAACCTAAAGTTAAGAAAGGTTAAGTAACTCACACATATAGCAAGCAGACAGAGCTGAAATACAAATGAAAGGTACATGAATCTGCATTCAGTTTTCTCGAACACGTTGGGAGTTCTTAGTATTTCACTTTAAAATCTTCTTATTATATTTGTTGCAACCACCTAGTAGTTTTGTCTTTTTAATTGCCAAACTCCTATGGCAGTTACTGAATTCTTATTTCATTTTAGCACAAATCATCTCTTTGAATAAAACATGAAAACATATGAATCTACATATGTGTGAATACACACAGACACAAAAGCACAAGGGCTCACTTACACACACACACACACACACGCACACGAATGCAACTTTTCTGGATGACTGAAGGTGTTGGGGCCAGAAGAGTATAGTGTGACACCACATCAGTTTCAAAAGTGATCACAAAAATGACTTCCTCAGGTCTCTCTTGGAAACTCTGATATGTCTTTTAGCAGAAACAGTTGAGCGTATCTATGCACCAACTGTGTCTTTACTTGGTGCTTTCATTCTCTTTAACTCTCATCATTTCATGAAAACTAGAAGGCTTCAAATCATGTCCTTTCAGTGGAATGCAACATGCTGTGGTAAATTCTCTTTTACAACCTTACCTGTAATTAAGTCCTCTGCTTCTTGAAGGTAACTTGTCTCTCTTTTCAGCACACATCGTTTCATTAATTCCCTGAAATTATCTGATTACTCAGAATATTTCCTCCTTCTGAGGCTCAACTTCCTGATCTTCACTTCTGATTCAAGGGTGAAACCCTCACTCTCTGATCCTCTCTCTCCCTGTGCAGTTCCTCAGTGAGCTGATCCTTTCCCAAAGCTATTTTATGACCTTTTGGTGATAACTCAAAGTATAAGCTCTTATGCTTTTTCATTACAAACTTGAAATGCTAGAAGCTCACCAACAATCTTCACTGTTGTCACCTAAACTTCAGAAAGCCCCCAACTGCCTTGTTTCCCAGATGTTTCATTTTGGCACCAACATCACTTTACTATCTCTCTGAAATAAAAAAAAATTAAAAGCACAGTTTACTCTTTTCTTCTTTCCAACCAATACCCAATCTGTCACATTATTTTAGCAAATTTTCCCTTAGAATATCTCTCAGATTCATCCTTTTCTCTACATGATGGCGCTGGTAATTCTCTTGCATAGCCTCACATCTGGGTTGCTGTGACAGTTTCCTGCCTTATTATTTTCCTACTTCTATTATCTCCACGCACTTCTCCTTTCTGCATGTAAATACCTAATTAATCTTCAAGCATCTCCATCCTTCCTGCAGCCATTGTCCTCAGGTTTATTCCTGTTTACCCAGTCACGTTGCGGTCCTCACCACATCATTCACTTTCTCTGCTATCGGATGATCTCTCGCTTACCGGTAAGCATGCTGTCATCTCACTGGCTCTGCTTTTCTCTGCAATCTGTGCCTCTCCTTTTCTGACTAGTTCACAAAGATTTTGTTCCTTCGCTACCCAAATTTGTCCATAAAGCTGTTGATTCACTTTCCAGCAAGTCATAGTTGAACTCATAAAGATATCATTGTGTGTATAGGTAGTTGCAAATGTGTTTCCCTGGGAGGGCAGGAATCATATTATGCATATTTTATATCCCCTCCAGCACCCAGCACAGTGTTAAACACAGTACTGAAGGCATGATTGATAGTCTCATCTGACCCCACTCTCACTTCACCCTGTCACCTGTCCTTTGCCTCAAGAGGGATTGTTCAATGATTGCTATCATTTCCACATTTTTTAAAAAAGAAAACAAAAACATTGTATGTGAGAAGACTCTCACATTTCCATAGCATTCTTCCAAAACTCCCTCTGCTTTCATTCATATGAAAATTCTCTGCTCTCTGTTCTCTCAATTAAAAGAAAAATATTTTGTACTGTGCCTATAATTATCCCTCCATGTATGAATATCTCTTTCTCAGTTGGCCAAACTGATTTTTCTTTTGTCTCTTTTTACTTTAGTCCCATTCTTTCATTTGATAGCTTTTGCTTGATCTGAGCTATACACAGGATCAGACAAATATTCATCTTCACAAAGAGTCTTTTCCTTCTTTTCTACCCATTGCTTTTCTTCCTTGCTCCAACAAGTTTCTGGAAAAGCAGTAAACTAAACACTGCTTTCCTTTCCCTATCACTGCTCACTCTGCTTTTCTTGTCCCCTGTACTACTCAAAATGCTTCCTAATGCAAAAAGCACTGCATCCAAAGCATACCTCTTAACTTCCACGAAATTTGTTTTTCCATAGCAACCAACCCCTTTCATTTACAAAAAACATTCTTTCTCCCTGAATTATGATAAAAACTCTTCTGATTCTGTTTCTTTTTTTTTCCCATTTCATGTTTTCTTTTTCTCTCTCCTCTTTATTAATTCCTTGTATAAGTCACTTTACTATCATGGGAATAAAATAGGTGACTAGCACAAGGGGAAGATGTTTATTTTGGCTCACAGTTTCAGAGAATTCAGTCCATTGTCGGCCAGTGCTAAGGTAGAAATGGCATGATGGAAAGGCCTGGAGGAGAAAGCCGTTCTATCCATGAGAGGCAGGAAGCATAGAGAGAAAGAAGAAGCCAGGGAAGAGAATATACACTCCCAGATCAAACATCAATTATTCCAACCCTTCCAATCATTTTTATCTCCTAATAGCACACACACTAGGAGCTCATCAGTGAATTAATGCACTCACAAGTTTAGTGTCCCTGTAATCCAATCTACTTCCAAACTCCTTACTTCTGAAAACTTGAGAGTTTGGGACACATTCTCAATTTAAATCATAACATTCTTTCCAAACTCCAGAAGGGATAGGTCTACCTAACTATCAAAATGCATTTAAGAATCTCTGAAGTCTTTACAGTTCCATCATTTCTAAAACATTCAAGTTTCCCTGAGACCCAAAGCAAACTCTTAATTATAAGGCCTGTAAAAATAAAATAATATTAAATACTTTCAACATATAATGTTATAGGATAAACATTTCCAGCCCCAAGTGGAAGAATCAGTATATAGAAAGGAATCAAAGCAAAGCAAAACCAAAAACCAGCAGAACAAACATTAAATCCCATAGCTTCATGTCTAGCACCTGTGACATATTGTGACTTGGGCAATCTTAACCCCTACAAACTCCATCTACTCACAGGCCCATGAGCTACTGTCACTACCTTGGGTTTTTTGGTTTTTTTTAATCACCAGATGTTCTGGTTTCCTAGCATCTTGAACTTTTGGGGGTCCCTACTATGCCTTTACTTTCACTTTATCAGCTGCCTGGTCTCTTGGACCTTCCTCTAAAGTATTGGTGGAACCCTGCACGACCTTATAACATTTGCATTCTGCATGCATGAAAAACCAGCACTAGCTGGATGATATCAAGGTCTGCCAGGCCCCCTTGAACAATGGCAGCAGTAGCCACTGTTGCTTGGAAGGCTAAGCTCTGGGATATTCCTGTAGCCAGCACTGAGTGAGGAATGTGTACTGGAGCTCTCTACTGAAAATAAAGGCTTCGAAGGAGTCTACATTTTATGCCCTTCAACTTGTGATGAGTGGGGTCTGGAAAAAAACTCATCTGCCTTGAATTAATCTTTTTTATCATCCTAGTGCAAAATCCTCTTTTATATGGCACTAATATTTTGGCATCCACATCTCCTTGGCCCCAGCTTTATGCCCAGTTCCTTTCTGCTCAAACTCTAAAATTATTCTCATGCATCTCTACATTTTGCTTCTTCTGATTCTCATTGTAACTATAGCTAAATGCAGTGAGCATTACCCATACCACAGATTAAATAGTAGGATGGTTTTAAAATTTCCTCCATTCAATCAATTAGTCTACCTTCTTTAAATTCAGCTTTATATGAAGTCCTAAGACAAAACAAAGACAAATTCTCTGCCAGAATACAACCCATGTGCCTTTATTCTAGTTTCTAGTACAATCCTCATTCCCAAATGAAACCTCATTAGTCTGGTTTTTAATTTCTTTATTCCTATCAGCTTTCTGTTCTTCTGAGAACCAACCAGAATCATGCATAACTTTCTGCCTACAGCATTCTAAGTTTCCTTTAATCTGTTTTTTCAATTTTTTCCAAAATATGCTTACAAATAAGTTCCAAAGCTTCCAAGCTACACGTTTTGGTGCAATATAGCAACAACAACTTCCGCAGTACCATTTTTCTGTATTAGTCACTTTCCTGTTGATGGGTCAGAATACCTCATACTCCAAAGAGGAGAGCTTGTTTAGGTCTGTGTTGTCAGTGGGTTTGTTCCATAGTTGGTTGGATCCAAGACAAAAACAACACAGTAGAAAGGCCTGGTGGAGCAAACTGCTCAATCCATGGCAACCAGGAATTGAGACAGCATGAACAAATCAAGGACATGAATACATGCTTCATATTCATGTCCTCCATGGCTCAGGGCCCCACTTTCCAACAACATATTCAACTATGGCTTCATCAGTGGACTAATTTACTGGTAAGTGCAGAGCATTCATAATCCAGTTACCTTAAAAAAAACAACAACTCTGAACACATGAAACTTCAGGGGATAATTTATATCTAAATGATAATATTTCTCTTTTTTTGCCACAAGCAAGATTCTCCCAACAGCGACATCAAGCACTTTGCTATGGATCTGATAGCTTCTGGGAACAGAATGTGTTTCAAAAGGACAGAGAGGAACAGGCCATAGGAAGCTGATTATCCACGGTTAGGAACTGCCTTGTCAGCATTGACTAATGACCATGCAAATGATTACATTTTGTTTGCCTGATATGAGGTATTTGAAAAATCATTACTCCGATGTTCCATTTTCATCTTCTCATCTTCACAGATATATTCCCTAACTTTCTTCCTCTGAAAAAAAAAAACATATTTTAAAACTTCCTGATTTTCTACAAATGATCAGCCAGAATCTTTACCTTGTAGTTCAAAGCTATTCATAACTTGGTCTGATTCTCCTTTTTAAAGTTTATGTTCCATTATTTTTTCTATGTAATTTATTATTAAGCTGTAAATAGCACACTTCACACTAGCAATTCTCATAGACAATTATAATTTTAGAGATTTTTTTTTCCCCAGGACTGGGACAGCTTCCATGTAGGGCCCTACTCATTCCTCCGACTATTGAATGGGAACAACCAATTATTCTATAGAAAATTCCTTCAGTCCTTTTGTTAAAATGAACAATCTTACTTTACATATCACCATGGTGATTTTACAAATACCTATAAAGTAGCATTATAAAAGTCTGGTTTTTGACTCTCAACATTAGGTGAATATCAAATCCCTATGTATACCATTAGATTCTCTCTCTCTCTCTCTCTCTCACACACACAGACACACACACACACACTTTAAAACAAGCCTGTATAAACAAGAAGCTTTTGTGTTAGATACTCACATATTGCCAAAATAATATATTGCTGGGACTGCTTATATACCCTTGTAATCTTACCTACTTGGGAGGCCAAAACAAGACAATGGCAAGTTTGGGAACTATCTGGGCAATTTAGCAAGATTTTGTCACAAAATAAAATGTTAAAAAGGGTTGAGGATGTATTTCGGTGCTAGAACACTCACCCAGAGTGTGTGATCCCCTGAATTTAATTCCCAGTATTTCAAAAATAATAACAATTAAGTTTCTTTTGTACATTTAAAAAATGAATTATAATAACTCTACTCCTCTCACAAATTCTCTACCTTTACCCTTGTGTGCCAAGTGAAATACCTGATGGAAAAAAATCACTTTTATGATAAGCATAAAAATCACTTTTATGATACACATAAAAGTGATAGTTTCAAGTATCTGATACTACTGTTGTATATGGCCCAGCTGTTACAACCTCAAGACTTGTGTCAGTGTAGCTAAGTGCATACATGTTAAATGAAATAGAGCCCAGACGCAATCATTGAGTATTTCAAACCAAATCAATACGTATTCCTTAAATCAATCTAAAATTGAAGTAAACATGTTTTATCTAAATTATTTAGAGTTGCTGAAATTGTGCACTTTGCTTTGTATGGACAAAAATTTTGGCAGATAGCCATGCTTTTAATAATATCATGGTTCTCTGTGCAAACTGAAAATTCCATTTAAAACTTCTTAAACTTATTTCTTGCCCAACTAGAAACGGGTACATTTCCATTTTAATATCATGGCCCTCTGTAGTTAGTATACCAGTTTAAGTTTTCAGTTCAAATTAAATATACTGAATGGAGTATTTGACCAAATATTTGGTTGCCAATGAACAAAGCCACCTTATTATATGCCATGTGTTAAAGTAAATTTTAACCAGATTTCTATCAATGTAAAGCATCTAAAGAAATAGAGAAGTATCAGTAAGCTATAATTGAAGGAATGATAAAGTAGGGCTTATAGATAAATTTTAATCATAGACAGTATGATTCGAGTTGTGTTAATTGGACCGAGAGTACTGTGAAGAAGATGTCATGAGGATACAGGCTTTGAATTCATCCACATACTTTAGTTTGGGTCTATATAAATGTTCAAGGTCAGAAGGAGAACAACTTTTGCTTTTCCCATTATAACCATATTTTTCAGCTTAGATGGAAACAGTTCCAGGGCAATTCACCCCCTCCTGGCTTTATATCTGTGTGTGTGCATCTTTGAGAAGTGGGATTAGAGAAAAACCTGCAGGCATATTAATAAATAAATTTCACATGCTGTTAGATATTAAGTAAACATACAGATAAATATTCCTCTAGGGGTTATGATCTTATAACCTGGAGATTTCTAATTTGGCACCTGTGACCTATAGTTTCCTCCCATGGAGATTTTCAGTAAATTAATTCCCATACTTCCAAGTTAAAAATACATGCAATCCAAGTTACTTAATGTACTTCATAGGTGATGTGGCATGTTACTTGTGTATAAACAAAGTAAATTATAGAAAGTTTACACTTTCCATGTCTATGCTTATTTTCTAGCATTTGGAAACACAACAATACCCAATTTAAATAGTTGGCAACAAAACATTGAAAATACCATAGATCATGAAAGAAAGAGTCTTCAGATGTTGAAATGCATAATTTGTGCAATAAGCAATCAATTGAAGCTCAAATGTTAATTAGGTACATGTTTGAGAATTTCAGTAATAACGCGAGGAAATTCTGCCACATTGATTATCAAAGTATTAGAAGAGATAACATGAGGATGCTATGAAAATAGCTGGTTCAAAAATGTGAAACCAGCCTACAATGACTTTAATTCTCTTGGGTATATTAACTAAGTTATAAACACTTCTCTAATTTAAAGGGCACTAAATTGTAACTAAGTAATATGAATCCAGCAAAAAATAACACATGCCTATCACAGATACCATTTAAACAAATTGTTACACCTAAATTCTTCCATGAGTAACACTTTTTTTTTTCTCTTTGATTTTTGGTTTGTTTTGTGTTTTATTTTTTGTTTGTATCATAAGACAAAGAGAATCTAGAATGAGTTTCATTATCTTACTATGATTTTTATTGTGCATGGATGTTGAATTGCTCACAACTGAAGGATGCATTTTTTTCCTTGTATCTGTTGCAAAGTGTTATTTTTGGGGCCTGAAATACCCCCCACAGTCTCATACATTTGGAAGGCAATTGCACCATGCAATCTCTACTCATCAACGGAGTGGTCCACTCATCAAATGAGTTCATAGCTAATTCACAGGTAGAAGGAGGCCCCTTGTTGCAAGAGGAGGGCCTGGAAAGGTCTATCATATCCTCGGAATCTTCCTGTCTCTTTGTTTCCTAGCCGCCATGATGTGAAACAGTGCTTTCCTTTGTCAGATCTTTCCATCTTGTTCTTCCAGTACGTAGCAAACTATATACTGAAAACATAAGCTAAAATAAACCCCAGCTCCATTAGTTTGTGAGCATCAATTAGTGTGCCTAGGTCACAAGGAAAGTGACTAAGCCAAGAGGATTATAAAAGTTTTCTTTTCCAATCTATTACTTTGGTAAATTGCTTGAACTGATTTAACTATAACACAACCTCTTTTCCTGCCTGATACATGTCTCTTTCCAAAAATTGTATGTATAATGCACACTGTGTTCTCAGAGAACAAATTATTTAGCAAATTACCTTAATGAGAAGTTCGGGGGGAAATCCTTAAAGTTATAACCAGTCAATCAGAGTGTGAGCTTGGAAGGCATAGAATTCCTGAACTGTTGATTTTTGGATGAAGGGCAGCAATGATTTTTAAACCTGGGAAATCTGTGCTAAGTCCAGGTGTTTAGGGCTACAGCTAAACTGCAGTATACTCTTGGGCTTGAGGAGAAGGTTATGTGTTATTCTTTTTTTTAGAAATTTATAGATTTAATTTGCTAATATTTAGTTTAGCAGTTTTGCATTTATATTCATGAGTTAAAGTAGTGTATAGTGTAGTTTTCTTGAAATATTCTTGTCAGATTTCTGAGTCAAGGTTATGTTAACCTCACCAAACGAACTGGGGAGTGTTCTTTTTATTTCAATTCTCAGGAAGAGTTTGAGAAGATAGAATTATTTCTTCCCTGAATGTTTGGCAGAAACTATTAATGAAGCCATGTGGGACTGGAGTTTCTTTGTGGGAAAGTTTTTGATTAATGATTTAATTTCTTAATGTCTATGTATATACTATTCATATATTCTCTTCCTTCTAGAGTCTCTTTTGGGTTATAACATTTTTCCAGAAATATATCTATTTTAGCTAACTGTAAAAACAATTCACTGAAGAAATTTTCATCTTATCCTAATAATTTTAGTATTTAAGGGGATCTGGAGACATGCTCTTGTTTATCTCATGATATTACTTATTTGGAAATTCTCCCTTTTGCAAAAAATAATCTGATCTGAGGAATAATAAATTTCAAGAGTGTTTTTGGAAAGCAACTTTTGGTTTATAATCCTTATACCTATATATTTTCTATTTAATTAATTTCTGCTTCTATTTATTGTGTTGTGTTGTGTTTCTACTGCATAAGTTGAATTTGTAGCTCATTTATTTCCAAGTTGCACTCTCTTTATGAATGTATTTTATAAACATAAATATTTTAAAACCTTACCTATAAGCATATAATTATATGTATAAATTTATTCTTTAAGTGTGGCTTTTGTGACCTTTCATAAGCTTGGATAGGAGTTAAAATTTCCATTATCAAAATCAGTCAGCTAATTTTTCCTACTTCACAAAAAATTACATAGATGTAAATATTTGATTATCAAAAATAGAAATGTTTATTTTTGTTCCATTTAATGCTAATCCTAATTGCTATTATTTCTGTTCTTAGCTATTAGATAACATTCAATTTATATCTCAAAAGTAGGTAAATTTTTGTGACAGTTCTAAGTGTGCTTAAAACCATTAAGTGTTCTGCAGTTACTACGGTATATATATATATATATATATATATATATATATTCATATTAAAAATATATACATATATTTCATGTCTATTTCTCCAAAATAGACATAAAATATAAAATATGAAATACTGTATAAATATGCATGTATGTATAAATATGTGTAATTATACATAAATATGTATAGTTATGTGTGCATATTAAAATATGTGTGTATGCATATTAAAACAGGCATAAAATATAGGAAGTCTCTACAATTAAATGATAATGCTAATACAACATACTGGAATTTATAGAATACAATGAAAGGGGTACTATGTATGTATAAATATGTGTAATTATACATAAATATGCATAGTTATGTGTGCATATTAAAATATGTGTATATGCATATTAAAATATAGATATAAAATATATAAAATCTCTACAATTAAATTATAATGCTAGTACAACATACTTGAATTTATAGAATGCAATGAAAATGGTCCTATGAGAAAAATAGAGTAAGCACAAATAAACAACCTAGTGTTGAACCTCAGACTTCTAGGAAAAGAAGAACTAGTCAAGACCAAATGTCATATGAGGGAGGCAATTATACAGATGGAGCTGAAATTAATACAACTGAGAGTAAGAAAACAATACAGAGTCAATTAATCAGAGAACTGACTCTTTGAAAAACTAAATTAAACTGAAAACCCCTAGATACATGTGAATTAATATAGATGAATCAAGAAGACATAAAAATTCTAAATAACCAAATATCAGTCAATAATTTTGAAAGTGTAGCTAAAAATCTACCAACAGAGGAAAGTCTGGATCTTGAAGGATTCAGTGCTGAATTCTACAAGAAATTTAGAGTAGGTCTAATGGCACTATTCCTTTATACTCTTTAAGGAAATTAAAAAGAAAGACATACTCCCAAAGTCATTCTTTTGTGATACCCAAATGATACTCAAACTAGTGAAGGATTCGACCAAAAAGGAGAACTAAAGGCCAAACTGCCTAAATGAACATGGAAAAATCCTCATTACAGTACTGGCAGCAAATCATAAAGAAGATTATATACCATGACAAAATACAGTTCACCCAGGGATGCATGGATGGCTCAACACACACAAATCAATAAACATAGTATACCATTTCAATAGAGCGAAGGACAAAAAAATCACATAATTATCTCAATAAACATAGAAAAAGCATTTGACAAAGTCCAACACATATTCATGATAAAATGCTACAGAAAAATGCAATAGATGGTTTCCATCTCAATCTGATAAAACATCTATGAAAAACTAGCAGCCAACATCATACTAAATGATCAAAAACTGCAAGTTTTCACTCTAAAATCAAGACAAGTATATGCACTATCCCTATTCAATATAGTTCTGGAAACATTAGCCAGAGCAATTGGACAAGAGAAAGTAATAAAAAGAATAAAGAAAGGAAAGGAAGAAGTTGAATTATCACTATTTGCGGATGACATGATACTCTACATAGAAGACCACAGAACTCCACCAAATGACTTCTAGATTTAATAACCAAATTCAGGTGCATAGCTGGATACAGTGTCAACACTCAAAAATCAATGCCATTGCTATACACAAATAACAAACCCACTGAAAGAGAAATTAGGAAAACTACATCTTTCACGTCAAAAAAATGAAATATGTAGGAATAAATCTAACAAAGGAAGTGAAAGATCCTTACACTGAAAACTACAGTACTCTGAAAAACAAGATTGAAGAGAATATCAGAAAATGCACAAATATTCCTTGCTCTTGGATAGTAAGAGCCAACATAATGAAGATGATCATAATCTCAAAAATTGTTATGCAGATTTAATGCAATTCCAATCAAAGTGCCAATAACATACCTCACAGAATTAAAGAAAACAATTCTAAAATGTGTTTGGAACCAGGAGAGACCTAGAATACCAGAAATAATTCTGGGCAACAAAGGTGGGGCTGGAGGCATCTCAATCCCTGACTTGAAATAATACTGCAAAGTTACTGTGGTAAAAAGAACATGGTATTGGCAAAGGAAAAATACCTGATAATCAGTGAAAAAGATGAGAAGATGCAGAAATAACTCCAAACACACTCAGCCACTTCATCACCAACCATAAGCCAAACACCTTTGTTGGAAGAAAGAAAGTCTCTTTAATAAATGATGCTGGAAAAACTGACATTCCACGTGGCAAAGATTAAAACTAGAACTATGTCTCTCATCATGTGCTACACTAAAATCAAAATAAATCAAAGATCTGATTATTAAAATAAAAGACACTGAATCTTCTGGAAGAGAAAATAGGTAGAACTTTTAAAGACAAAGGTATAGGCAAAGACTCTATGAACAAAACCCTGATCACCTTGTAAATATTACAAATAATCAACAACTGGCACTTCATCTTTAAAAAAGCTCTTGCACAGTATAAGAAATAATCAACAGAATGAGTAGATTACCAAGAGTGCAAGGAAAGAAATTTCCAGCTCTTCTTCATACAAAGAGAGCCCCCTCATCATTTAAAGACCTAATACAAAAATGGGCATTAGAAATGAATAGACACTTCTCAGATGAAGAAGTGCAAATGGCAAGTGAATACATGGAAAAATGTTCAGCATCACTGGTCATTCAAGAAATGCAAATTAAAACAACAGTGAGATTCCATTCCAAGAATGGCTATAATGAAGGAATCAATTGATAACAAACGCTGACAAGGCTCCACAGAAAAAGAAACCCTTCTTCACTGCTGGTGAGAGTGTAGACCGGTGCAGTCACTAAGGAAATCATTGTGGAGATTCCTCAAAAAACTACAACTAGAGGTTTCATTTAACCTAGCTCTTCCTCTTCTTGGTATCTTCCTGAAAGAATTAAAAGCATCATACCACAACCATGTATGTATACCCATGTTTATAGGAGCACAGTTTGTAATTCCTAAACCTTGGAAATAGCCCAGATACCTATCAATCAATGAATTGATAAAGATACATTCTTTTTGTTTTTATACAATGTAGTACTACTCAACCATAAAGAAGGAAAAACTTGACACATTTCTAGGTAAATGGATGTAACTTGAAACCATACTCTGAAGTGAAATAAATCAGATGCACTTGTGCAAATATTACATGGTTCCTCTGCTGTGAGAAAGAGAAGGTATAAATGAGAACCAAAATGTGTAATAGATATTGTGAAACAGAAACGAATGATCAAATGGGAAGTGCAAGAGAAAGAAAAAATGAGAAAAGAAGGAAAAATAGAAATAAAATTTTTGTAAATAAGGAGGGGAAGAGGGCTATAAGGAGGGTAAGAGACTAGGAAAAAAAGAAGAGCCAAGATATATCACATATGGGCAGAAATTCCCTACAGTGAATAGAAGCATATATGTCTAAAATGTACCAATAAAGTTGATTATTTTAAAAATTATGGTATAATATGTGTACACATATTGAAATATATCTATCTACATATTTATTACATGTATGTAAATTATATACATCATAAATGGAAATGAAAATACCTTGACTGATATGTTTTTGTTATATACATTTCCTGTATCTCCAATAATTTTTGTGCTTATTTTTTGTATCATATTTTTTCAGATTATGAAGACATTTGATTTTAAATTCTAATTAATTTTGCCGCTAATAAATCATGTTAATTTTATTTATTATTTCCAGAGAATGTTTAATCCTTTTTCCCAATATATTTTGGTATCTATGTTCTAATATAAATAAATCTTGTGATGATACGAGTTGATATCTATGATCAAGATATAACTCTTTGAAGAATAAGCAATCAGTTCTAATCCAGTCATACAACTTTGATTTTTAGACACTGGGTTTCTTTAAATGTAAAGTAACTACTAACTTCCCACTTTATCCTTCAGGTATTTCGCACCTAGTCTGTTTGTTTCTGACACTTTCATTTCCTTCTTTGGCATTGGTTTTTACTGTTCTATATTTTTCTTTATTTAGTAATCATGATACAGTCTTCCTTTCTCTGGCATCTTTTATCTATTGAGAAGTTCATCATCTTTTTTTTTAAAAGATCGACTTTTTCTCTAGCCACCTTTAATCTCATTTTATTTGTATTAATATTCTCCAGTTTTATCTATTCTGAATTTCCTTTTTTTTCTGCTTATCGAACCTAGAAGTACAACAATGTTTTACTAATTCCAGAAATTCTAATTTTTATTTTCATCAATGTTCTTTCTACCCTGTTCTGTGTATCTTTTTATTTAAAGCATATTAAACTTTTTCATTCTAACTATACAGTTTCTATTTTTTCAAGATATTTTTCTTTTTTCTGTTTTATTTTTCTTTCTTTTTTTTTGTGCTGCATTCTATAATTTCCCTTCCTTAAAGTCACTCTATGCTTTATCTGGTACTATTACATTAATAAAGTTTTCAAGTTTTAGTTGAAAACTAAAACTTACATAAGTTATATCTGAGCATTTTTTAAACTTAACTACATAATTTTGTTCATTTACATATCTTTTGACATCTTTGCACTTACTTTATTCCTCTGTAGATCTTAGAACTTTTAAAAGAATGTCTGTAATTGATAGTTCGAATGCCTGGAAACTTTCCAAGTTTGTTTCTTCTATTTCTCATTTAAATGCCTTTTAAATAAATCCAGTATTTAAAATCAAATTCATAGGGTTGGGTTAGAAAGTGATTGCATGCTCACCGCAAGAGTTATTTATATCTGAAATATAGATGCCAAAGATTGGAAAAAAGGATTTTAAATGCTCTGTGAATATCAAATAAAATTTACACGATTGTATTAATATCAGAGTCAATTAAAACTAGTCGTCTTTTAGTTTTTATTGTTACTATCCTCGTGAAATTATTTGAAAAGATACATTTAGACTTTTCAAAAAGCCTTAGAGAATTTGCATCTGCTCCTACTGAGCACGAGGGGGAGCTACCTAATCCAGTCTCCAGTAGCCATGGAAAGTTAGGAGGTTTCCTCGGAACTTCAGCTGACATGAATCCTGAATCATGAATCCATGAATCCATGTGAGACCAGCCCATAATTCCAATTTCTCTGGAGCCATTGATTAGTATGTGAAATTCTTTTTACTATACTATATTTTACTAAGTTTTTTTTACTAGTTGCTTAAAAGTTCTTTACTAGTGCTTTAAAGGTACTGCATCCTGATTGCTATTCTCCAACTAAAACTGTAGCCAAAACCAAAGTTTAAATTGGTCTATTTCAATCTATGCTCCAGGAACATAAATGATTATATCCACATTCTTCTCCTCCATTAAACATTCCACGTTCTTTACTCAGAACCATAGGTAGTTTGCCTGCTATCTATAGTAATTTAACAAATTGGGGGAAAATGCTTTTGTTTCAAGAATAGTTTAATATCTTTGCAATGCTGTCTTCAGATAGATTAAAATATGTTGGCTTATAATATAATTTCACAAAGTTCCAGACACACAGGTAAGTTTACTAGTATTTGATCATCAAAGACAAACATACCAGCTACAAGGCACTTTGACCACAGTAGTAGAACAAATGTTAACTCTATTATCAAAGATAAATTTTTACAAAGAAAACATATCATAAAATTTAGTGCATTAACATTTTAAGGAATGGAGTTGAAATTTGCATTAAAATTTTGATCCATTAAAAATCATCAATTTTTGTGAGTCTGACAACAGTTAATCTACAAAAAAAATTGATAATATGAGCATTGATGAATTAAAAAGATAAATCTGTTCAAAGATCCATCATTCTTCCCAATTTTCTTGATAAACTAGAGCCCTTGATGTTTTGTTTTGTTTTGTTTTTCTTTTTTCTGCAGTACTAGGGGTTGAATCCAGGACCTTTATACTAAACTGCATCACTCCCTCCTCCTAACACACACACCTTTTTTTGAAGACAAGTTCTCACTAAACTGTTAAGGCCCCATGTAGATTTTAATTTAGGATCCTCCTGTCTCAGCCTCCCAGAGTGGTTGGATTACTGGTATGTGCCAATATACCTGGCTAAATGATCAATTCTTTAGATCTATGATATCCATTGACTTTAGTATGTTTAATGGTTTTATAATATTTGAATATAGTTTATTTTTATACATCACTAACAGTATGAAGATTGAGTGAAATTATAAACTATTTCCCACACTTAAAAATTGAGTGAGATATAGCAGTGTGAGATGTTCTGGGGGATTCATTATTTAATGTTTCCAAAGTCCTACACAAATGCCAAATTCATTACAGCAATGCAAGCTGACAAGTGGCTAGGGTTTAGCAGATAATGCAAAAGCACACATAAATCAAAGTTCCAATGTGAACAAACTTCTCTTTGGACCAGAAAATGATTAATGACATCACTGACATGGTGTATGCAGGTTCTTGTTCAATAAGTAACAGTTGACACTCTCAGGTTGTAACTTCAGTGCCCCCCTTTTTCCTTCACACCGCAGTGGGGATGGAGTGGCTTACCAATCCTGCATAGATGCTAGGAGCCTTGTGAATTAGTTTAGAAAACAGGTACACTGTCTGACTTTCACCCTTCGGAAAAAAAAGATGGAATTGCCCTGTCATAGTAAATCATTTGCAGATTTCACTTGGATTAGTTCTAAGGATGATTCTTATAGTCTTTTTGGAAGAAATCAACTCCATGTCTTGATAAATTCTATAAAGAGAAGAGTTCCTCGGATATTTCCTAGCATCTCTGATTCCTCCTAATATCATGGTGACTGTTTTACAGTGTTAATGAATAGATCACAGTTTAAAAAAATAGGACTTTCTATACATGAGAACTTTAGTTTCCTTTTTAGTAACTGGATCTTACAATAAACAGTTTTGTTTTTACTTTTGGTACTGGGAATTGGATCCAAATCCTCTGTGTATGCTTGGTACAGGCTTTCCCAGTATGCTATAGTCCAAGATTTAAAATATCTAATCATCTAAATAAAAACTACATTGGAAACTTGATAATCCATGTGAAGTCTGCCTTTTTCCATATTCTGTCTGATTGCATGCATACATGATAGTACATGTATGCTTGATATAAATCACACCTAAGAATGTTTCAACTGTTCAATAGAGATAAAATACAAATTTCACATTTGAAATAACTTATTATAAAAAAAAAGATTCTTGCTCAAATCAAATGCCCAAAAATGCTCAACTTTAAAATGTTTGTGAGGAAATCCCACTGCTCTCTTGCTTACACTAGGTCTAAGTGGAATATCATGGTTTAGATTTAAAAAAAAAAAATAGCTTCCCCCAAAACCCCATACGTTCAGGGCTGGACCTTTTACAAAGTGCCCAGACCGGGGAGATACTATGCAGTTCTCACCAGTGGGCTGATTTACCTATGAATCCACAGCTGAATGTGCTGTTAGAAAATAGAGCCTGGTTGGAAGATGCAGTTTCCTGTGTGCAGACCCAGGAGCTTGTACCTCCCTCAGCAGCAGCTTGCCTCTCTCTGCCTTCTGGCTGTCATGGGATGAGTGACTGTCCCCCACCCAGCCCTCCCATCATGCTGTTTCTGCCTTATTATAGTCAGCCAATATGGATTGAAAACATAAGGCAAAATAAACTTTTACTCCTCTAAATTGTGTCAAGTATCCTATCCCAGTGATGAAGAAGCAAGACACAGGCAATAAGAGATTCCAAATGTTCCTTCACCTCCAACAAAGACCTAGATGAGAGCCTGGCTTAATAAAATTGATCATCATGGTATGCACAGTAGAACAGACATTGTGGTTTGCTTTCCACATGAGTTCCTTAAGTCTAAGGAATTATTCTTCCAGAATTTGGAAGTGTTTGATGCTTATTGCTCACAGCTGTATTGCTATATTAGTAGAGGTCCTCTAGAGAGATAGAACCAACAGAACTGATGAAGAGAGAGCAAGAAAAAGAACAAGTGAAATTTAAGTAAGAATCAGCTCACACATTTATGGAGGCCTAGGCATCCCACTAACTACCACCACAGCTGGAAATCCAGGAAAGCCCCTGATGCAATTCAGTCCAAGTCTAAAGCTAAGAACTGTGGATTGGAAAGTTGTGGTTTTAGATTAGACCTCCAGAGAGTAGGAAAAATCATGAGATGTATGTCTCAGCTCAAATGGAGAGAGTGAATTCTTACTGCCAGTCCCATTCTACCTTGCGAAGATTAATGCAGAAGCCTCCTTGTCAGTCAGCGTTGTCCAAGAACAACTTCCATTTGTTAGTTCTACCAAAATATACACAGGTATGTATCTGTACATATACAGACAACATATGTATGTATATATATATATATATATATATATATATATATATGCAAACACACACCAGCATGTATCTTCAAATGTGTATGTATATGTATAAACATAAACACATTGGATTATGCTCACTCATATCATCAACAATAATATCCTTTAAAGTTAGCACTTCTACAAAATACCTTCAGTGCAACATCTACATTAGTGTTTGAATCAGCAACTGGATGCAATGCTAACCCAGTTGCACATAAAACTATCTAACTATTCTAAAATCAAAACTCACTTCCTTGCTTCCTCCATGTCCTATTCATTATAATTTAGTTGCCTCATAACACTCCCAGCAATATTTTAAGACATGAAACATATCATGTTGTTCTTCAGCTTCAAATCTTCCAATAACTCGATGTCAGTCTCACTTAACTCCAAGTTCTTTACAAAGGCATCCAGTGCTTTGGAGGATCCTGATCTCCATGACCTGGCTTCACTATCTACTATTCTTGTGTTAATATTTCTGTTTCTCTTCTGTGACCTCAATATGCCAGGCCCATTCTCATCTTAGGCTTTTGAACTGCTTATTCTGTTTGAAATATGTAGATCAGTTGGATGACTTTCTTTGAATGCAGAGCTATTACCTCTGATTTAGTGAAACCTGGCCCTTTCTCCATGTACTGATATGTACAGAGCTGGCTAAGTTATTTCCTTCTCCCTTAAATTGACTCTAAGCACTGTAAACAGGGCTGGCTGAGGTGTTGATGTATACCCTGAAGCCAGTTGACAATTTTCTGTTTTCTTGCTTCATGTCTCCCTGTAAAGGGTTGAGCACAGTAGGATGGCAGAGCCACATAGCTCCAGGAATGTCAACTGGGTTCAAGCCTCAAGATGAGAGGCTATGACTTCCTAGGGAACGTAAGTTTACATATCAAAAACTAAAGCAACAGCCTCCTAAACATTTAAATGCTACCCCAGTTAATTTATGTAGATTGGTCTTTCTGCATATCCTTCTCTCTGCATATTACAGAGGTGTTTTCTGAGCTCCTAGTTAAACCTACCTCACAGACTCACCTAATTCTCCCCATTCTCACTGTCACTCATCCTTGAGGCACTCCCTTCTTCATGAGTTAATACATTCTGGGTGAGGCCCTGGGTCAAGGCCATGGTCCCGTGGAGCCTCATCTGGATCAGATTCAGGACCCCTTGACTGCCGGTAATTATTAATACAACTTAGTGTCTTTATTCTGGCCATGCATTGCACTGGAGGTGGTGGATTAAAATTAAATCACCAGGATTCCAATAGTGTTTCAATGGGATTATAAACTTTTCAGATTTTGAGGTAGACAGAAAAAGGGATTACATTATTTGGATTACAATAAAAATATTCTCCCATTAAGACATAACTAATTTATTTCTTCTTCAGCTTTTGCTTTGACATCACCCTCTCAATATTCTTAGCAAGAATTTAATTTTCTACCTGACACATTCTCTGGAATTGCCTTCTCTCATATTTTGCTGTGCTTTTCCCCATAGCACTTTTCACCTCATAACAAAGCATGCTAACTTACTTTTCAATGTATCTATCTGGTGTTTTGTTTTGTTTTGTTTTGTTTTGTTTTGTTTTGTTTTGTTTTGTTGGCCATCCTTTCCAAGGAGAATCTACCCTCCAGAAAGGCAATAATCTTTGCTTGTAGGGCCTTCACTTAACCCAAGTAGCTACACTAGGCAATATCTTGCAAATATTAGTTATTCATTAAACATTTAATTAATGCACAAATAAATTTAGGAGACTTATGTACTAACAACTTCTTTATGTTTTGTTATAATGTATCAAGAAAGCTTCATTCCACATCTCATTTTGTACTTCATTTTACTAATTCCCCATTTCTAAGTATGTGATTTTTTTCACTTTAGTAAATATTTCTACTGTTTTTATATTTCTACTGTTTAAAATCAATGTCATAATAATCAATGTCCATGTCACACATGTAGTATCTTATTAATGAAAGAGGGATAATCATGATATGTGCAATTTATAATAATAGTTGGATTAGTCAAGTTAGGCTTGGATTACAAGTAGAAAATTCCCATGAACTTGCTAGGATGACCATGAAAAGTAAATATACACATCCAAGACTACATTTTAAAGACTTTTGTTCATTTTAAGAATGTTATTTAATGACTATTGTGTGGTAACTTTATTAAATCAAATAGTGGTAAGTTTTAGTACAAATTTTTTGTGTCACAGCAGAAGGTGAAAGGTATAGACATTTAGATTTTTCAAAGCCTAAATACACCTAATGCCTTGTTCCTTATTGCTTTTTTTCCTTGTATCTTCATTCATATGGATGTTTACAGAGAGAAATAGAGACTCACTTGTTGGATTTTGTATCATTTTTGAATCTTAAATTTATCTTTGCTTTCTGAGACACAAGTTGGTAAGATGCCTCCCAGGGTCAAATTTTAGAAAGAAAGCCCTTGGCCGGGTTCCACAAAATTTATGAGTCAGGCCAATCACTAGGAGAATCTGCAATACACTTGTTCTTACTAACTTCCTTTCTGTCCTTATCTATTCAAGCTGGATTATGTAGGGTGCATTTGCCACTTCACTCTCTTTGTCGGTATGCACTCCCTAATTTTTCTCTTATTATCAGAATATATGTTTTTGTAAATTTGATTAAAATGCATGTAAAGTACTTTGCTGGTATCTAAATATACTAATAGGAATTAAGATTTAAAAACCTCTGGCCTTTGTGCATCTTTAAGGTCACATTAAACCACCCTCTACATTTGTTACACTCATGCTATTATTTTGGGTCCTTAAGAGTGATGATTTTTTTTTCAACTCAAGATCTCTTTATACCTCATTTCTTCTGTCTGAAACATTCTTCTTAATCTGCCTAACAATCTGAGATAGTCATAGATTTCAATTTATTAGGGAAGCTTACTTAGACACCTATACCTAATAATGTCTTACTTTTTCTCGAAAATATTTTTGCCCACTTATAAATACATAATTATGCAATGTGTAGTTATTTATGAAGCAAATACCTAGGGTGCTATTGGACATTAACTGAAATGAGTCCCATTTCTGAATGACATAAAATAGTCTGGAAACCAGATCTACCCATCATGGTTTGAGTAATATTAGAGAAATGTGCTCACAATAGTCCCATCAAAAAATAGGAATAATTTGTGCAGAAACACTTAAATGAGAGAAAGCAAGGAAATAATCATTGCATTTATGAGCAGGTAGCCTCTTTTTTCAATGGGCACAGCTTCTGAACCACAGAGGAACTGAGAGATCCTATGGTTGCATGGGCAGTGCCCTAGGAATAGCTCATCTGCTGACTAACAAAGAGATGCTAGGTTTATGGATAGCATTTCCAAGCTAGAAAAACTATCATTCTGGTTGGAAGTCTGCTACACCAAGATCAGCAGATGGAAAAACTGATTGAGCAAGGTAAGAATAAATCAGTTCAATGGACTGACTTGCATGCTGTTTTCTTTGCCATGAAGAAAAACTTAAATAATGATGAAAATCCACTATGTTTGGGTTTTTGCTGACTCACGAGTGACAGCCTATAGTTTAGCCATATGGTCAGGCAGATGTACAATGAAAAACTGCACAATTACAGGGATGTCTGTGTGGACCATGGAAACCACTGTGGAAATTTAAGAGATGTATTAATGTAAGAGTTGCTGGGAAAGTGATACATGGAGAAAAATTTGAAAAGAGTGTTAAGGTCAAAGGGAACAGCAAATTCAAAATACCTAAAACACATGAATGCTTCATATGGTCAAGGAAGGTTGGATGGGCTGTCGCTGTTATACTCTGTAGCAGTGAAAATACTTTTGTGAGTTCAACTTGCAAAAGCCTATAATACAACTTTGTCATTTAGTAAATGGACATCTTTGGAGAGTTTTAAGCAGAAAGGCAAAATGACTCACATTCTTAAAGAATTTCTCTAGACCTTCTTTGAAAACAGACTGTGGAGAGTTGTAGTAGGCCTATTACTATTTACAAATATTTAATTGTTCCTGCTTTTCATGGCCTTTGAAAATAAAGAGGGTTTCCATGACTCTTCTCCCTATTGGTAACACCTGCAAGATGACAGGCTACTAAAATTACTTCAATAAATTGCTAAATTTGCTAATAATTTGCTAAAAAGTATAACAACTAAAAGTAGTTATGGTTATAGCTTTTACAGTGAAACATAGAGGTCAACATTGGTTAAGGGAAAGGGGCAGAGTATAGAAAAGTGTCACACACAGAAACCTCAGTTGTCCTCTCCTCATAGAATCATGGACAACATTTCTGTCTCTCAGGAACAAAGTGACACAGTATGAATGAATTATTGCCAACCAGGGATGCTTATCTGAACTTTGTGGGACATAACTTGACCTATAAAACAGGAGCTTTGTTTTGTTTACTGTCCATGCTAATGACTAGACAAGCACTCTGTCTAGTGAAATCAACAAGTCAAACATACAAATAACTGCTGGAGATATAGATTTAAAGCACAGCTTCCACCATCAGCAAGTCCAAATTCTAGTGAAAAAAAAAACAATAAAATATCACTCACTATACAGTGAGTGCTAAGCTAAACATTTACACTAGTTTTTATATAGAAACCAAATGTAGACCATGGAGAACAGAGAACATTCCATTATGAAAGTGATATCTTGTGTTAAGTGAAGTGTTAGAACCAATCTTGAATAAAAAATAATGCAGAACATTCTGTGAGCTAAGAAATAATCACACAAATGCAAAGAGCAAGAGAAAGCTGGAATATTCAAGAGGCTAAAAGTAGTATGGTATAAAACCAACAGGAGAAAGAAAAATCTAATTCTGAGAGAGTAAAAAGACAGATATCATGGAAGGACTTGCACAGTGGAAAATTATTGTTGTCTTTTAACATTGAAAAGTGACATACTCAGTTGGATATTTTAGAAATGTCATTAATAATAGTATAAAGAATGAGTTAAAAAGAAATCAGTGAGACTAACAAAGATAAATTTTTGAAGTACGTTTAAATGAAGTAATCAAACTATGAAATACTGAGAATTTAAAGAACCACAGGATGGTGAGGAATGAAAATAATTAATGTGTTAGATGGGAAATTAGTAGGTTAAGACTTGTTTGACGTATAATATGAAGAAGGAGTAGAGAATGACATCAAACTCTTGATTTTGACAATAGATAAATGGTTAAAATAATCCTTATCAGCAGAATTCAGATAGGAGGCAACAACACAGTTTTGGAGTGTGAAAAGTGTAAGGCAGAGTCACTACTGAACATTACTAATGCTGTGTTAGATCATGTAGGAATAATGTCCCAAAAACAATGAATGGGAAATTTTGATGTTCGTAGGAATTGTATTTTAAAAATAAGGAGTATTTTTTTAATATCTCCAAAATATAAAATATTTAGATCATAGGATTCACAGATGTGGGGTTTGTTTTATACAGTGGAGTACCACTCTGTGAAAAGAAGGATACACTTGATGCATATCTAACTAAATGTCTTGAGATGATACCCTCAAGTGAAATAAATATGACACACACATTTAAATACTAGATTGTTTTGCTCATGTGAGAAAAAGAAAGTATAAGTAAGGACCAAACTATGTAATGGATATTGAGAAATGGAAATAAAATGTGCCAATGAGAAAGGGAATGAAGAAGATGGGTAAGGAAATAAAAAGAATAGAGAAAGTGGAAACAAAGCTTTTGTAAATAAGCAGAAGAAGAAATATTGAAGGGGGAGGGCCATGGGAAAAAATAAGAGGCAAAATACAACACACATAGGTGCAAATTATCTGTGATGAATGTGATCATTATATACATCTCAAGTTCTACTATTTTCTTGAAAGTCAGCCAATTCTTATTTGTAAGAAAAAGTTGAACTTGGATTATACAATTAGGCATTACTAACCACCTAAACAAGTAATAAAGCATTGAAATTCTGCACTGAAAACTCTGTTTTCCATCCTGCCGTCATGAAAATGATAATGAAGTGATACATGGCTACCATGAATTATCATAATGTTCAATAGCTGACTAAGTCATTTACTAAAATATTCCCAGAACTTTCTTAAATCAATCGCCAAAACTGACTAGAAGTTCCTGTGAATTAAAGGGAATACTATGCATCAAGAATCAGACAGTAAAGAAAAAAATACTCACCTATTGTGCTTTTGTCTTTCACAGTATAAAAATAATAATATAACTACAGATCAGAGCATAGTTATGGTCAGATATTCAGTTGTTGGTGATAAGATGGAGATATAGCATAAAAGATAACCTTATCTTAAAAGAAATGGGGTTAAAAATCACAACATAAATTTTCATACTGTTACTTTAAATCTTTTTTCTTGACTCTAAAATAAAATATAGTTACTAGGTTAATAAAGATAATAATAAAACAATTTTTAAAGGAAAAAACTTCTTTCATTGCTTTTTCAGTTAATGTACTGCATTCATTTTTTCATTTTAATTGTTTATGTGTCTTGCCCTTGACATTAATAGAGTTGCTCAGACATCATAATTTCCAAAAATATAAGTTCCATCATTTAGAAGTCTTAACTTGTCAATGCTTCCTGTCCTTTGATTTGTATACATAGAAACTTTCAAATCACACCCACACCCACCTCCTCACCACACACCACTGGGAGTACCACTGCTATCACCACCACCACACCACACCACTCTCAAATTTAACTGATTTCAGCAATCGGAGTGGATTGCTGCATGAAAGACTTAGCAAGGCTAATCCAGGCCATGCCAACAAGTGAAACAGTTTAACTGGACAAGAATCTAGTTCATCACCATGGTTTTCTATTCTGGAAAAATTTAGCTTTACCTTTGTAGGAGGCTCCATCTACATTGTTAACTGAAAAAACAAATTAATGAGATTTTTCTTCCTCTAGCAAGTCCTCTGTCATATCGCAAGAGGCCACGAGACTTTCTAATGGACAACATTTCTGAAATATTAGGATTTATTGGTACAGATGCTTTTGGAAGTATCAATCTCAAACTCATCTCTTTGATTTTAAACTTCCATTGTACATTTCAAATTACCACATAGCACCACAGTGGCAAATAGAGATGCCATGGTTCTTTAAAAAAAAAAAAATACAAATAATAAAAGGGAAGGGCCACAAGGTCAAAAGGTATTTTTCTTTCAGGAGAATTCTGCAATATACCAAGTGATGCCTTGGGGGGGAAAACAAAGCTGTTTAAAAAGACAGCAGCTGGTGTAATGCTGCTTCATTACAGACCCAGCGGAGCAGAAGCAATGCATCCATTTTGCCTTTTTCTTCATTGATGATATCAATGGAGCATTAATGGAATTCTTACACTCTGCTGGTACAGTATAAATTTAGCCTAAGTAAATCTTATATCGGCTCTATTATAATGCTCTTTTTTAAACTAAAAAAAAAAGAACTTTACTGACTTTTTTTAATATAAAAGTTGCAGAAAAAATATATCCTCATATCCACAATAAATAAGTCACCAATATAGTTTTTCTTTATTTTCCCATTAGGAATATAGGTAGCTTTCAACTGTAAATTAAAACTCGCATTAATAATTGTGTTTCACTGAAATGTCACACAGCCTTTCTCTGGTTAACAAAGCTGAGGTACTTTTATTGCTGTTTCTTATTGATTTCACTTATTTAATTCTCCTTTAACAGAAAATGCTTAGTTTCTGCTTGTTCTTTTATTTTGTTAACAAAATAGGTTATGCCTTCAAAAACCAACAAAATTATGCAAATGACTTAGCATTTATCCATACTTTTTAAACCATGTCCAAACTATGATCTTAGGGTTGTCCATTTATATAAGAATTTCGGGGCTAGACAGGAACCCAGATGTTTCAAGTGGATTTGCAAATGGCAAAGCCCTGCTTGTTGGATCTGCCAGCAAATATATTTGCAAATGCAAATCCGCTTTCCAAACAGATCAGAGTTTTTTTTAGGTCTAACAAAAATCCTTGAGCAAAGTGAAAAGCTGGTGGAATGTACATGTGACACTTCTATGGATTTCTATCCACATAGTTTTGCATCTTCCAAATGTACTTTCAGAGATGGTGGGAGAAGCGAATGCAGTGACACATTTTCAGGGGCTTCCAAAGGCATTCTACAGTTTAGGAGAATACAGAAGTTGTGGCTGAACCAAAAATCTTTTGTCTCTAGCAGAAATTATTGGAAATATATCCTGTTTCCTCTGTGACTTCTTCATATATCTTGCAAGATGGTTTCCATTTGTCCACAACGTCTGAGGCACTGTTTTTTGTCTGCCTTCCACTCAACACAGGTACCTCTCACAGATTCATAACTCCAGAGTCCACAGCATGATTGCAGCCCTCCACTGATACCTACCTGTTGAGGCCAGTGCATCATTATGGTTTTTACTGATTCTTTGTTCCTTGATAACAATAATAGCAAACACTATCGTTATTCTACCACTGTCCACATGCCTTAACTCACTTGGTCCTCACTACTGCTCCATTACATTCACACCGCTCTCCAGCACTGTCCAGTGTTACCCATCTCCATGTTGTAGAAAATGAATTTTACCATGTTTCCTGTAGTACACGGGCAAATGTTCAAATTCTCCATTAAAACACTTAGCCCTCTCTTTTACTCTGAGGTCTTTAAGGACAGGAACTGTGTTGTTCCTTATTTTCCCAGACCTCTGAGTTTGCTTGCATATTTATTGAAGGAAACTACTTTTAAATTCTCAGAAGAGCATGGCTTTGACCCCCACAAAGGAATTTGTGGATGAATGACATGGAGACCTTAGTTAATGCAAAACAAGAAATTCATGACCAGTGGGATATTTCCCCATAATCTTTACAATATCTTAGAATATCATTTTATTTATGATTTGATTAGAAACCATAGTTGAAATGATAATTAGCCATACAACACTAAAATACAAAAGAAAAATAAGAGAAATTATCAGAAATACGTGTATTAAAGAAGTTTAAAAGTATAGACTTATTTTTAAGTAAGAAACCCTGAAGCTCTGTTTAACATGGTGATGAAGCAGAGGGTATAGTTAGTCAAAACAGTATTCTGTCTATTCCTGAAAGAACACTTAACTTGATATCTTATCATAGCAAAGAAGAAGCAACTAATTGATTGAATCATATGTCTTTATTACCACTGCGGAGCCACCAAGGAAACAAAGCCTGAATGTATTTATTTAGAAACACTTTTGTTCTCCTATAACAGAGAAATCAGAACATTAAGATTGGGTTCTCCAGGAATAATGGAACAAAAAGTAATTGTGGTATTTGGACATCATTTAAGATTAAATCATACTGTAATGAGCCTCATTTGGTGGAAGTTTCCTAATCATTTTAACATAATAAAAACAGTTTTCAACTTTCTTGCTATGGTTGAATTGCAATTGTTAACATCTTTTAGACTTTCAAAACTAAACAAATATGTTCATCTTTAATAATTCAATCTCAGGGCACCCTGCTCAGGACCCCCTTCTGTCTCTCTTCAGATAGAAGCTTTCTTTCTCTCAATGAATATATTCTATCTTCAAAAAAAAAATTCAGTCTCATGTGTTTTACTAGACAGTAGGTGTGTATGTAAAATAAACCAGAATGGTTTTTGAAGTTAACCCCCTTTTGGGGAGAAAACTAATGTATGCTTTTATGGTCTGTAAGCCTAACTAAAATGAGACATTTATTTAAATCTGTAAATGCTGAAAAGTGGTAACAATTTATAGGTTCATAATTCACTTTGACTTTCTGCAAACATTTGCAGTGTATTCAAATTATATCAGTTATTAAACTGTAGCTGAAATTTAAGGATAGATTTAATAACCACAATGTAATTTTGCTTAAAAATGTATGAATATTATCAAATTTTATTGTCTGAAAAGTTATTTTTATTCTTACAATCATTTTGTCAAATTTTTGGTACTTGTTTTTTTAAGATTTAAGCATAATTAAGAAATTAAAATCTTGCCAACTAAATTTTGAAAATAACTCATTTCTATTAAAGAATCAAGAGAGTTAAATTGACAACATTTACAACATGATTTATGCTACTTAGAACCCTCTTTTTAAAAAAAATCAAAAAATTTTTTGCATCTAAGAATATTTGCTTATTTCATTTTCTTTAAAGCAACATTAAACTAATTTTCAGTGTCAAAGTTGGCATATCATTTGTTTCTGAATGTTGAAAATGAAGCTATCACAAATAGAGATTCTTTGATAATAGAATGTTTTAAAAAGGAAATCAACTAAAAATCATTTTTCCTTTTTAAATCGTTATTAACTCCTCCAGGTAAGATAGTAGTTATATAATAAGAGTCTTGCTGTTTTTACTGAAATGGAATCATTAACAACAGAACATGCTCAGCTAACTTACTGTCAAATACCAGCCTTGGGTATGAATTATTTTTCTTCCCATCCTTTTGTTGTCACCTGCAGAGTAGATGATGCTTAAATGTCTTCTACAACTTGATCTTTGACTCAGGAAACACCTAATCATTCTACACATTTTAAAAGGCAAGTATTTGCTAACTCTCAAATGCTTGGCCAAAAAAATACTGGGCAAGTATTAAAATATATCTACTGCACCCCAAAAAAGTGCTTTAAAAATGTATGACATAATGAGAAGTATTGCAATTTTTGTAAAGATCAATGCTGTACATCTACAGACTTACAGTTAAATTCTGCAAATTTAGACAAAATTAAAATACGTGACAATAATTACCTTACTAAGAATAATGTAGTCTTCCAAAAAATTCAATTGGTAAATAAAGTGCATGTGGTTTAGTAAACTGGAAAACTGCTAATGCAAAGCAACAACTCAAAGACTGTTTGATCAATGCTACAAATTATACAGTAAGCATAATGCTTTTAAACGCCATACCCAATGACTCTATTTCTCAGTACAAACAGAAATATACTTCTCTTATCCCAAACTCCAGAATACTGTGTGTTCCAAACAAAAGGTCAGGAACTAAGTACTCCAGTGATGTCTTTACCTTAAGGATAAGAATTGGAGTTAAACTTGAGGTCTTAGGTGAAATGAGTTTGACGGATTAGGTTTGGTTACTGGCTGTCAGTCTACTGCATAAAAAACACTGCACCTACAGAGCTTAGTGAAACTAGCTGTTTTCTGCACAGGAAAATTCCTTGATAGAGTTAGCATGAAGACAAATGAACTGTTATTCCCCAAGAAAGGTGTCCCTTTAGTTTAGGCTTGAGGTTAGCGGTAACAAACGGCAAGAGCCCTTGACTTCCCATGGCCGGCAGAGTCATTAGCTTTGTAAATATTGAGGCTAAGCTCTGAATTCAGGGATTCTTCTTCGTGTTTCTACCAAGCCCTTGCAACTAATTAATTACCTAAACAACAAAGAAATTAAAAATGAGAGAAGACAAGAGCAGAGTTAAGAAATTTCCTTCATTTCCCACCATCAAACAAAGTGGTTCAAACATTCCTTTATTGCTGCATTATTATCCCTTCCATTTATTAAAGACCTTTTAAAGATATTGTTGCTACTTACAACAGAATCCTATGAGATGTATTTTTCTACTAGCAGGTAAGAAAATGGGAGCTCGAATAGATTCAATTCCAAGGTGACTGTGGAAAGGCTCAAAATTATACCTATAAGTGTCTAAATCTAGTTCTTTGCCACATGCCTTAAATTTGCCTTTTTCCTTTGAAATTATTCCTCTATAATCTATTTTTTTACATTTGATAGTTATACACTTAAATTTGGTATTTTCCTTAACTCTATTGTTTTCTTTTTCTCCATATCTACTAACCACCTCATTCTTAGAATCAAACACTAACAGAAATGATTCATGACAATTTGTATTTCAAAGACTTAAGTATATATTACATTCTCAATTCTTTATATACTGTTTAAAGTTTTCCTTTCACTTATGCCTTGTGTTTTTCTATATAGTTGATTTTTCTATATAATTAAATAAACTATTTCATCATAAATTTAAATGATGATAAAGATTATCATCATTTCAATGTACAATGATTTACTTACTTTAACAGCCTTTTTTTACTTTTGCAAAAATACCTCCAAATATAAAAATTGCCCATACTAAAAGTTATGCAAAGCATTAAAAATTTCCTATTCTGCTCAGGACACATACAGAGGTTACTTTTTTCATGTGGATCTTACCAAGTGATTTTCTTGATTTTGTAATTATTCATCGATAGGTCAGTGTGCAAGTCCATCCTGTTCACCAGCCCTGTTTCCTCATCACTGCCTATGCAAGTATCTGTAGTCACTTACTCTGCTACAGCAAGTAGCCATTTGGTTTCTTGCTGGGGTCCCAATAGCTCTTTTGCCCCAAAACAACAACACATTCGACTTGAAGTACAGGGTTCCCTGTGGGTTCTGTCACACTGATTCATCCATGAATGCCCTCAGATTCTAATTTCTTTTTCACCATCAACCACAAATAAAGCTTGGGACTTGGCATCCCAAACTGTCATTAAAGGGAATGATACAGTCTTGAGGTTAGGGATGGGGACAGATTACACTATCAGAAAAACTTTGTCAATTAATAAAAGGAAATAGGAAGAAACAATGGAAGCAAATTCCTCAACTATAGTTTACTCTGGGGTCTGTTATTTATTTATGCCTCAGATGAAAAACTTTTCAATATCAAGTAAATGTTTCTTACGATAAATTCAGAGTGTTTTTTAGTTTCTCATGAGATAATATACATTGTCTCCCATTTTGCTACACCTTTATCCCACTTTTTTCTTGTCCCGGCTTCACCTTCTTTAACCTCCAAAATAAAACTTTGAATACTTATATCAGAAAACTCAGTCTAGTGGTTATATGTGTGTGTTAAAAAATTAAACACAAAAACCATTTAAAATATCTCTGAATCAACCATGGTTTCAAGAAATCACAACGGAAATTAGACAACACTTTTGAGTTGTTTAAAATCAAAAGCACAAGTAATCAAAAGATATAGATAGAAACTAAAGCACTGTTGACAGAAAATTTGTTACGTTAAATGTTCTTTGAAGAAGTATCAAATCAGTGACATTCCTCTCAGCTTAAGAAACTAGAAGGAAAACAAAAAAAATAGAAGAAAAGAACAAATGGCAGAACAATAATTAATGAAACTGGAAACACAAAAGCAATAGAGAAACCAAAGGAAAATAACTTTGCATCTTTGGAATGATCAACCAAACCAGTAATCTTTTAACAATGTTCAAGATGATAAAAGGGAAGACACATATTGTCAATATCAGGAACAAAGGAAAGGTTTACATAGATCCAAAAGAAATTTAAAAGACATCTGAGGTAATATTACAAACAAATTTTTGCTAAAAAGTTTAAGAACATAAAGCAAGTAAATTCCTAGCAAGATATTAATTAGTGAAATTGATTCAGAGGTAGAAAATCTTAATAGGTCTATATAAAATTTACAAAAAGAATGAGTAAGTACAGTATATATCCATAAAGAAGAGTCTTCAGTCTCAGAATGATTAACTGCAATTTCACTCAAATATTTAAAAAAGAAATTATACCAAGAAAATGACTATATGCATGCTTAAGTGTACAAGATAGATAATCATACTACTAAGTTTTTGTTAGTTCATCAAACAGAACACTTTCTACTGTCATTGTTTGATTGTCCATTTTTTATGCTTTGAATTTGTAACTGGAACAACTACTTTTAAGGTAACAATATGTAATATATCAACTAGTGATTTCTTACTGTTATTTTTTGACTAGTTATTTCTTGCTGTTGTTTTTTTGAAATTCTGTATTATTTCTACCCTTTTTTCTGTTTTGCATTTTTCTCTAAATAAAAAGAAAGAAAAGAAATTATACCAGTCATCACAGTCTATTTCACTAGAGAACATATGCCAAAATATTTTGAGTCCAATGTTGCCTTTATCTCTCATAATTAAAACATGAAAAGTATTTTAACAATGTGGTACCAAATTTTAAATATATACATATATACATATATATATATCTGTTATATATATATATATATATATATATATATATATATATCTGTTATATATATATATCTGTTATATATATATATCTGTAATATATATATCTGTAATATATATATATGTAATATATATATCTATATCTATATAGATATAGATATAGATATATAGATATATATATGTAATACACTCTGAGTCTCTGGAATTAATCTCAGCAAAGTAAATCTGTTTTATAATATAAAACACACTTAATGTACTACATCTCATAGATAAAGTTTTTGTAAATGGGAGAGAAGGGTTGAAGCAGGAGGGAAGTGGGAAATAAGAAGAATTAAAACATATTATGAAGAGGTAAAAATTTTCTATGATGCATATGATCATTATATATGGCTAATTTATTTTTAAATGCAAAAATTGAAAGCTTAGAAAATATATACAGCAGGAGACCCATAGAATCATCCCTAATGATTCACAAAAGCACTCTAACAAAATCCAACAGCAATTCTTAGTAGAAAAAAATATGCAGAGGCAAAATATTGCAAAATATTACAAAATACTACATTACACAAACAATTAAAAATTCAAGATATACATTAAAGCCAAAAGAAAGGACAAACTGGAATCATGAAAATAATCACACCAAAGAAAGAATGGAAAGTAAAAATATATAAAATACGCAAAAAACAAACTTCATTAGGATAAATTTAAACCCAGCCATCTCAGTATCATGTTAAATGTACAAGGATTGACTATCCCAATATAAACAAAAAGATGAGACTTAAAATCATACAAATAAATAAGCCCCCTGATTCTATCCTATTTATAAGAAATATACCTTAGCTATATAGACATAATTTTTGAAAAGGGATAATCAATTTGCATTGGTAATAACAGTATTACAAAAAGTAACATTCCTAAATGATTATCCTGATAATGGAATTTTAAAAATGTGAAATACATATCAACAGAGTAGGGTGATGTTCACCAAAGCTACAACCACAGATGGAGATATTAATTCACATAATTGATAAAATAGTCAGCAAAATAAAATAGTTGACTACATAGAATATTTGAATACACTGTTTACCAACCTGACATTTATGTAACATGATCACCAGCACTTGAAGAATTATCGAGTTTTTAAGTACACAGGTAACATTAATCAAGATACATATGTACTTGGGAAATTCAAATACTAAATAACAGATTATTATTAATAATACTCATTACACTGTTCATTGGGTAACTGAAAGTACTTTTGACCAGCATCCACCAATATTCCTATCCTCAGTCACTTGATAACAAACAATCTTCTTTGTGGTTCTATGAGTTTGACTGTTTCTAGATTTCAAAACTGACATCATAGAATCATTGTGTCTATGTCTGATTGTTTCCGTTAATGTAGTATCTTCCAGATTTATCAATGTTTTCTCAAATGACCCGATTCATATATTTTAAAATCCTTAATCACACTCTATCGTTTTCCTTTATCCATTCACCTGACTGTGGACTTTTAGGTTGCTTTCATAGCTTACTTAGGTGGCCAAGGTATTGAATGGTAGCTCAACAAACACGAAAGTACAGATATCTGATATATCACATAACAGTGCTTTTTTTTAAGTTTTGAGAAGCTTCCATAGTGCTTTCCATTAGTGACTCTACCGAATAGCAATCTTTCCAACAAAGTATTCCACTCCCTGGCCGACACTTATTTTTTGGCTTGTTAATAATAGTCATCCAAACAATGGGAGTTCACATTTCATCATAGTTTTTATATGGACTTCCCTGATGAATAAGGGTGTGAAGCACATTTTTATACCTGTTGGCTATTTTAATGTATTTGCCTCAGAATTGTAGAGACTTCTTGCCTATCATTTAATCAGGTTGTTACTCTACTATCAAGTTGTGTGAGTTCCTTTTATATTTTGAGTATTAGGGCCTTGTGAAACACATTTCTTCAGGCCAGGGATTTAGCTCAGCGGCATAAGCAACTGCCTTGCAAGTGCATGGTTATGAGTTCGATCCCATGTAAAAAAAAACCTTTTTCATTTTGGTGTTTCCTTTGCTGTGTAGAAAATGCTTAGTGTGATTGAGCCCCACTGATTATTTCTGATCTGTTTCCAGGGCTTGTTATATATTTCTTACTCCTGTTAGACTATTGCAAATAACAATAGGCTATAACTTCATTTACTGTGCATAAAAATTTTTAGGAAAGCTGTTAAACGTATAAAGTTTTTGGTTATCAGTTTCTCCCTCTTCAGAACTTTATGTCATCCAAATGCCTTCTGACAAATGATTTTTGATAAAATAACCAATATATAATAGTATTGAGCTTCCTTTGTGTTAAATAGGCTACTGTCCTCTTGATGTCTTCATTTTTTTGTTTTGTTGTGCTTTTGTTTTTTGAGATTTTAATTAAACGTCCTGTGGATCTCACTGGATGTGTACTGGTTGCAGTACATTGAGTTTCTTGCATAAATATATTCATATCTGTCATCACATATGAAAAAACTTGGCCACTTCTTTTTCAACTATTTTTCAAGCTCCTTTTTCTTTCATCTTCCACAGTGAATATGGTATGCGTGGTGGGAGCCCCAAATTGCCCATACTTTATTTTTTTCTTATTCTTTTTTCTTTCTGTCCCAGACTGGATGAATTTACTCATGTATATATGTATTTATTTTGGCTGAAACTAACTGACTTATAGTCACATTACTGATTTTTTTCTTCAATCTATTCACATCTTTTAGTGAATTTTTCAACTAGTGAATTTTTCAATTATTTTACTTTATATCTCCAGAATTTCTATTGGTCGTTTTTTATAATTTATATCGCTTCATTGGTATTTCCCATGTGCTCCATTCTATACATATATTTTGGCAGCATATTCATAAAAGATAAATACTAGATCCAACCAAAATGTCCACTGGTGAATGAAAATATAAACATAATATGCATATACAATGGAATATTATTAAACCAAAAAGTGAAATGCTATTATATGCTACCATTCAGATGAATTTTGAAAATATTCTAAAATGTTTTCATAAGAAGTCAGAAACAAAAGAACACATGTAAGATTCTACTTTAAGAAACAGAAAATAAAGAAATCTCTAAGACAGAATACAAATAATTAGGAAAGGTGAGAATGCAGGTCTCCTACCATGGAGTTATACTAGAGATCAATAAGAAAAAAGTTTTAAAATTAAACTTCGAAATAGGTCTATAAAGTCTTAACTGCAACCAAAAAGTTTCATATGTTTGCTTCATATAACACCCATATCTTCATGTAAATTCATACTTTACAGTGATTTCCTTAGATTCCATAAGCAGTAAGTATTGGAGTCAGAGTATAACCTCAAGTCTGTGATACTTCATCAGTATCACAATGATCCAAACAAAATTGCTTGGATAAAGACACTAACAATGGAAAAGTAATGTTTATAAATCTGTGAAACTTTGTTCAGTGACAGGGTCAGCATATCTAATTCAAACAATGTTGTGTGTTATTCTAGGGCAACCAGATTAAATTACAACTGTACATTAGTATAAACAGCAAAACTGACACTCAAAATTCTCACTTTCAAAGACAGCTTTCCTCTGTAGACAATAATTTTAGAAAACACTGCAAATTGCAAAGTGGAGATTTTATATTGATATTAGGAACATTTTTGAAAGTGAAAAGTTAAGAGAATCAGGGGTATCATAACAATATATAAGCAAAAAATTTATATCTAAACAAGCAACTTAATTAAGACAAGAGGTTATAAGTTTAGACATTTTGATATGCGCTGGTAATAGCAGCTATCTGGGAGACAGAGGTGGGATAATCTCTTTTAGTTCAGGACTTTGAGACCAGACTGGGCAATACAGTGAGACCCTATCTCAGAAACAAAGGGAGTCAGGCATGGTGGTGCCTGCCGATAATCCCACCACTTAGGAGGCCGAGGTAGGAGGATAGCCATGAGTTCAAGGCCAGCCTGCACTACACAATGAAACTTGTCTCAAAAGTCAAACAAACTCTAAATGAGGAAAACTTAATGAATTAATTTATTTAGACCTTTAAAAATGATTTACTAGAGTTACCACAAATTGTTAATATCTTTATAAAGTCAACAAGGCGCTCGGACATAGGATCAGTGATAATTATGAAACAAAATGATGTGAGACGGGCTGGAGATTTAGCTCAGTGGCATAAGCACCTGCCTGACAAGAGCAAGGTCATGAGTTCAATACCTGGTACAAAAAAGAGATGTGAAATGATGATACGGAAATATTATCTGTGTTCTCTTAAGTTTCTGGCTTCCACCACATCACCAATTGCTATGAAAATCTCTATTTCAAGGCAGAAAACATGATTCTGACTACCTCTGTGCATCTTCTTCACACAAATACATACAATGTGTTTGAATGAAAGTATATTTTTTCCCTACATATCACAATTCACTTTCCTCTTTAAGTGGCTGAGGAAAAATAAAACTAGTAGAATCTTCTGTTTAAGCCTAAAAGTGTCAGATGCAGTGTAGAAAATTTGCTTATTTCTACCCTCTGTATCCAAATGAGGATAAAATTAAAATCATGTCTGCAAATTTTTTTCTTTTCCCTGCCTTGCTCGTATTTTAAACATCTCCTTTAAGATCCTCAGAATCTGTTACCCCTCTGTTCCAACAGTCTCTTAGTTGATATATTTTCACTAATCTCTGATAGCTAATTAAGTTAACCAAATGGATTCCAAAGTTATCTCCTGTAAAAAACGCTGTTACTATGTTACTCAAATTTCTGTTGTATTTATATGAATCAGGGTTAAATCCAAGGCCAACAATGGCTCCCCCATGATCTAGCCCTATCTTCTCCCTTGGTCTTCAGCTTTTCCGTTCCTCATGCAACATTTACACGGAACTTTTTGCTATTTTCAAAATTTTCTGTGACGCTTGATGTCTTATGACCTTTGCACAATTATACATTCCATTTCTTAGCTAGTTTATTTGCTATCTATAGTTCTGCTTCATGAATTCACCCTAGCATTGTAAAGACTGCAACTTCTTTGCTAGCCTGTCCTAGGAGAAGTTGGCATTCTCCTGCCTAATGTCCCCCGCATTTTAAAGTAATTTGCACAGTGATACTCTACCTTATTTGTTTTTGTCCCCAATTTTAACTGGGAACAGTGAATGTCAGTTGATCAAAACAAAGCAGATAGGTCAATATAACCTCAGAAACTGGTCCTGAAATGGAGGAATTTTTATGTAATATCTGTAACAGTTCATTTTCAGATGGCATTGAATTTATCTTGGTGCTAAAACTGCAAGATAACAAGTGTCATCAAAATCTGTAATTACAAAGCTATAGTTAACCTAAAACTGAAATACTAAAATAAAACAAAAAGAAATCAAACAAGTCTTTCTCTGCCTTCAAGAGAATTGTAAAAAGAGGAGTCTAAGAGAACAATAGAGTGGTATTTTTAAAATTACAGAGGATCTGGTTGTAGTTATCATAGACTTGATCACAAATTTTAAACTGAGGCTTGAATAAAGACTCACTAGAATGATTTTACCCAGCAACTAAACTAATAGAACCCTTGACTTGAATCAGACTGAAGCTAAAACTATGTAAATATGTTTCATGTAAAGTCACAGAGTATGAAATCACCACAGGGAGCTTGGAAATGTGCTTTTATACTTAAGAGGTGTCATCTATTTCTAATCTTATTATCCCCAGAGTCAAAAGAAAAGTCAGAATTTTATGTCCTACGTAAAGGAAGAATACTTCTCAGCTCCAGTATGACATTTGTTAATGATTCTCTAACATCTTGTTTTATTAGTCCACTCTACTAACAGTGCATTTTCACAAAAAAGAAGTTCTTCTTTTGTCAGTGCTCTATTTCAAAATCTTTCAATGTTTTTTCCCCAAAGTCTCTTAAATTAAGTTTCAGTAACATCATTTTGTAAGACTTCTTGATAGCATGTAGTACTCCCTTGCCTCACTCAAATCAGGCAAAGGCATTTTATAACCTATAAGCTCTTCTCACTCTCAACCCTTACTGCCTGCTATTCTCCTTCTCTCTGAAAATATGTTAAAGTTTTTCTTTCCTTTCACACTTTCAACCATAGAGAAAATAAGTGTATATTATAATTTCTCAAAATATATATATTTTTTTTTGTGTCAGACAGATTCAGGTCTATATCCTAATTCTGATACTTGGAAAGAGGAAAAGTCACAAATTCTCTACACTTTCAATTCTTTGTTGTGCAATTGGAAAATAATAATGAGCCCTTTTATAACTTGGCAGCAATGTCAAGGATGTCTTTTTCCAGTTGACAAATGGCAATTGTTTCTTCCATCAGTGAGCACATGACTGATAATCTGTACATAAGGTTGACTTAGGGCATTCTAGTTTCATGAGCAAATTAGAGCTCATAACTAAAGAAAGAGAAAAAAACACTTAAAAAGTTCTTAGTATTATGTAGTACACAAGATTATGAGAAATTCTGCCAAATTGATACTTGGAGATAGTATTTACCAGCTTCCTGGCACACAACAATAGAATAATTAATGATGATTATTAGCAATGTTATTATTGGTGCTATTTTTGTGATTATTATTATTTGATGTGCCTATTTTACTCTTTTTATTCTTCACAAACGTCTCTGTATATTCTTTTTGTCAATTATTTGCATTCATTTATCAGCCTTTCTGTTTATTTTGTAATGTGCTTGTCATCAGGAATTTTGTCTTAATCTCTCTGTGTTTTAAGCAGCATTTCACACTACCAGAAGCCCAAGAATTCAGTAAGTATGCATTGAGTTTAATAATATGTACTAAATATAAAATATGCAATTAAGATATGGTAAGAAAGAAACCAAATTTCTCTACAATAAATGACATAGCAAGACACATGAATGCCTGTGGAAGCTCTTAGTTGGAGCCATATTTGTAATTCAGGATTCTATGCAACAATGGTACAAATATTTTTTGTTCAGGTTAGTCAAGTTACTTAAGGTTAATATACTAAAAAATAAAACCTAACTTACTTTGCTGATACATTGTCACTCCCTTACTTCTTTGTATCTATTGGCACCTATGCAAATCACTTCCTTGGATAAGCCCTCTATGATCTCTCTACAGACACAGCATTTTCATAAAACTTCAGCACTTGGGATATTGTAGTCCTACTTTCTCTTTCTGTCTTTGTCCTAGTCCTTAACTCCGGGGACAGAGACATAGTTATATTAATCTCAGAATGCCAACATTTAGAGCAGTTCCTGGATTGTGCTAAAAATTTAAAGCTTATCAGTGAATTAGTAAATGAATAGAAACAAACACGTTTACCTGAACAATGTTGGCATACATAAAATAAAGAACCATTTGAGTGATTCAAGAGGATTTTGAGAAGAAAAATAGAAAAAAAAGAAGAAAGCTATCAGGCAACAATTAATGTCATAAATACTTTTAGTTAATAATGTCCAACCTGTACTTATTGTGAATCTTATTTTTATTTTGTTTAAATCAATTATTTGCTCTGGAAGGCTGAGGTAGAAAGGTGACAAGTTGGAGTTCCGCCTGGGCAGTTTAGCAACTTAATGATAATCTGTCTCAAAAGAAAAAATTAAAGAGATCTGGGATTAGCTCAATGCAAATGCCCTGGCACCAAAATACTGCAAACAAACAAAAATTATGTTTAACGTCTGCACTGTTTTTCCAGTCTCTTCCAGAAGCTTCCACCCTGCCTGACAACTGGACCCACATCACTGCCCCATAGTTTACAGTCTGCCTTTCCACCCTGATCCTGCACCCTCAGGACTCAGCTTCCTTTTCTTCACCTTTTATGTTTTATTAGTATAGTACACATTTGCACTATATAGGGATCACATTCCTTATAATACATTTTAATTATTTTTTCATTCCCTTCATCTCCCTACCTTTTTCCTTTCCACTTCTTGAACCCCTTCCCTTTTATAAAATATCTACCTCCCTCTCTCCTATATCTATCTTCCATTTTGTTCTAGATTTTATAACTTTTGGAATTTTTTTCTGCTCTTAACAAGCTTAACATTTTCTCAGCTGAATTATGTTGTACATTAACCCTCATTATTGGTCTGGTATTGAGGAAAGGGAACAAGAGTTGGAGGTAGGTCCTGAGGTGTTTGTTTCCCTGCAAAGTTGTGTCTTTTGCATCTACCACAAGAGTCACTGAGGTGAAAAAGCTAGTCTTGAATGCAGATGAGCAGGTCACTGCTGAAGAACACAATCTGTAGGAAGATGTGGAAATTTAAAATTTAGGAGAGGATTGGTGCAGTTGTCTTAATCCAAATTCTGAGACCCATTCTTTCCCCACAGCAATGAACAGAAATTCCAGGTGCTACAGGTTGGATCTTTAGTATCCCCCAAAAGCCATGTGGTAGACTTGATGCCCAGCCTGGCACTCCTGGGTGGTAGCAATGATCAAGAGGAAAGGACTGTGAGAGTAACTAGGTCATTGGGAACATATCCATAAAGGGAACAGGGAGTGGCAGGACTTGGCTTCTTCTTTTCTCTCTTGCTCTCTTATCCCTTATCCCTAGGGATAAGTGGTTTTGCTCTGCCACACACTGCTGCCATGGACCTGAATCAGTGGAACCAATGATGGTCTGAAACATCCAGAACAGTGTGTCAAAATGCACCTTTTCTCTTTATAAATTGATTTTTGCAACTCTTATTTTTTTCTTAGTATGTGTTTACGGCACATAATGATTAAATTCTTAGTGAGGGAGCTAATACCTGTAAATAAAATATTACATTATCTCAGGTATTTTGTTATAGTAAGGCAAAGCTGACTGTCAACACATCAGGACTGAGAAATCAACATTTTTGAGATTCTGTTATTTAATTTCTAAGCTTGTTCCCAGTGTTTTCTGCACTCCAACTATAGGAGGTGGGTTCTTCTTGCAATAATGAGATACCTCTGACTTTCCTCTATCTGATGCATATTACTCCCGCTCTTTGTCACTTTGATAGAATGCTTCACTGGCCCTTGAAAAGAGTTTAGGACTCCATAGTCGATGTAATTTGCACTCCCCAAGTCCTGAAAAGCTGGACCCACCCATGAATCCCTTGCCCAGCTATCTCATTCAGACACCTCTGAAGTCTTCTGTGGCTGCACTGGTACAGCATTGTCTTCCACTCCTTCCACTGCTCTAGCTCCAAAAGGCAGTTTTGTGGCTCTTTCAAACTATTCCTGGCACTGCTTTCTTGGATTTACTTCTCTGGAAAAGCAAACTCTGTTTCAAATAGTTGCTTACAGAGAGTGTATTGGAGAGTATCTGCAAGATAAATGCTTCTAAAAGAATAAGGAAAACAACATCATACTCTTTCTCTCTTTATCTAGCTGCAAAAATGACGAAGTCATGGCAAAGTACAAGTGGAGAGGAGAATGATGAATTGGGAATACTAATGCAATCTATCACAACTCAGCATTCAAGGCTGGGAAACAGAGTTCTTAGATGAACAAGTTTCAAATGTAATCATAGAGAAATAGAGTATAATGTTTTGCTGGTTCTAAAAATACATATCTCATTTTGATGTGTTTCCCTAGTCCATTTACCAGAGAAGCTAAAAGAGTTCTACTTTTGATACTTTTAAAATTCAGCAGGAAGAAGCAGAAGACTCTGCAACAGGACCAAGCTATGGTGCAAGCTGTTCTGATGCTTAAAGTGTTGGTAGCAAATAAACAAACAAAGAGCAACAACAACAATAACAAAAAAGCTATACTGAGTCCCTGGAAAGCCTCAAAAGTAAAATCACACTGCCGATTTTTAGACTCCTGAGTAAGTCATAGCCTGCTTTGGCCATAAATGCTGCCCCTGTAGAAGCAGATTCTGCCTTCTTGGACTTTTATAAAGATTAACCATGAGATACCAAGTGATTGAGCTATCCATCAAGAATGAGATTAAAGGGTCAAGGGTGTGTGTGTGTGAGTGTGTGTGTGTGTGTGT
>PVLA01001844.1:0-108137 GCA_004027455.1 Hydrochoerus hydrochaeris
ACCACACTGACTGGAGCCTGCTGAGATCCTCTGTTTGGGTGAGGTAGTTACTGAATCTCCCATCAAGCTAGCAAGGTTAATCCTCTGTAGTCCAAGGTTCTGGGAGAAAGGGTAGGAGCTGAAGATCAACAGCAGTATTAGGTCCAGGAGGTAGGGAGTGTCCCTGAAGGGCCAGCAGGTGTCCTGGGTGCAGGCATCTGTGCGGAGCGCGGGAAGCAAGGCGAGGTGGCGTAGGTGGTCCTGTGCCGAGGGGCGGGCCGGTGGCATCAGTTTGGGTGTCTGCAGGGTGTGCAGGAAGCACGACACAGTGGTGTACGTGTTCCTGGGCCAAAGGGTAGGCCAGTGGCATCTGTCTAGGTGTCCATGGGGCACATGAGAAGTGCAGCGCAATGACATATGTGGCCCTGGGCCGAGGGGCAGTCCAGTGGCTTCAGTCCAGGCTTTTCGGGGACACTATCTTGTTTTGAAGTCCTATATTGCTTTCATGGTTTTGTTCTGAGTGGGTTCATTCTGTTTCATCCTTTTTGGTCCTATTCTACTTAGTGAAGCTGTAACTTAAACTATTTGTTGAAGTTGTAGGACGAATGCCAGAAGCACAGGAGCATAGTGATTGGACCCTGACCAGGTCTTCTGTTTGGGTGAGAGGTCACTGAATCTCCCTTCAACTCAGCACAGTTAATCCACTGCATTTCAAGGTTCTGGGAGGAGGAGTGGGAGCCGAAGATCAAGTAATTGGTCCAGGAGATTGGGAGGGTCGCTGAGTGAAGGGGCCTTTGGAGTGGTGTTCTCTGGGCAGGCCAGGGCAGCGCAGGAAGTATGCTGTGGTGCAGCATTCCTCTGGCTGGCAGGGTCACGGAGGAAGGGCTATTTTGCTTTTTTTCTCTTTAAATAAAATTTTAAAAATAAATAAATACATATTCCAGAAACATCTATGTGTCCCAATTTTGTGGCATAGATAACTAACTTGTTGTGAAAAAGGTTATTTGTGTCTTATTTCTTTTGTTAGATTATAGGCTCCTTGAGGGAAAGGTCATGTCTGATTTGAGTAAATTTTCCACAAAACTGAGCAAAGTGCCTAATCTACAACAGATGGTTAGTAAAAGGTCACTGAATTCATAGTTGAATTTCAATGTCAGCAAGTCCAAGAAAAGTTCCAAGTTTGATTTTCTAAAATGTTATTTGAGCTATGTTTCATACCCTGATGGCACCAAGAGATAGTCATTGGAGCCTTTATCAAGCCTGGTGAGAGAACAGGGTATGGTGCATTGGATAGCAAAAGGGACAATTATGCAAGTACATCTTTACTTTAGATGCCAATACTCCCTCCACTTTCTGCAGTGAAAAGGGTGGCTATTGCCTGTCTCTAAGACACTGAGGACTTTTTTCACCAGCAACTGTCCACCAATTACTTCCCAGAGTGGTATTTATAAGAACCACAATGACTTCTTAATTCCATGATTAAAATTATATACGTTCTTTTACCACCACCAGTTAGCATCTGGCATAACACACATTTTCCTAGCAATTTGGAAGGGAACAGATATCTTGTGGCAAACGCGCTTAGTAGCCTACCCAACAGCCACTCCCCTTCTCTGTGAGTAGAGACTAATTTTGCTTCAATTGACCATGTTCCCAGGCTCAAAGGATGACTATGATTAATGAGAAACCAATCAAACAATCGAAATGATTCCATTCCCCTCTTCAGGCATGGACTTACCTCACATAATGACAATTCAGTTAATGACTTTTTATCATAATCACTCTTGAAAAGTTGTACAACTTTTCTTTTGAGCAATGACTCCTTTTTTCCCAGTAGATTGACTTTTTTATTCCCAAGACATATTCAATAAATATGCAGTAAGAAGTGATATGGCATCATTTCAGTTTCAGGTTATGTCACACCATCAATTTTGCTCAACATACATTTTCTTGTCAGAGCATATCATATGAAACAAATTTGAATTGAGCATCATGTTTGAACGAGCCCAAAATGTTCTGCTTTGCACATAGATACCAAGTGAGAGGGTAGAAGACATACTATCTACATTTGATTGCTAGGCTATATATTGATATTTAAGTATAGATGAAACATGAATAACCATGAACCCATTCCCCAAAGTTTAACAGTTGAGGAATGAAATAATGTAGATGAGAGAATCCACTTTTCAAAAACCCTTACCCTGTCCTCTGCCATGCCAATTATACTATTTTTCTTCATTATGTTACATTTTGTGTACAAACGGTACTTATTTACTTCCAATTGTTCTTAACTTCTTGTATAAATTTATTTCCCTACTCTCTTGATATATTTTCTTATCTGCAAAAATGGTTTGAATATCTTGGATAGGGACAGAATGCATTATAAGTTTTTCCATTAAAATTAATAGAATTTAAAAATTAATAGCTTTCCACTTCATGGCCAGTCTTTCAAGAATAAACTAATTAAGTACAGGACAGGCATACTTGCTTCGCAGCCCCTCCCCTGCTCTCACAGCAAAGGATGGGGTGAGAATCAGATCTGGCTGAAGAGAGGTAAGGGCTCCTGAGGGTTCTTGGGAAAGAGTCATTCTCCTCTACAAGGAGAACATTTTTTTTCCATCCCTATCTTCCTACCCTGGCTTTTAAAGTAGTTTAAAGACTGGTCTGCACAGAACTATGCAGCCATTCGGTGAACTCAAGGGACAACACATAAGGAGAATCGCATGGTGCCAGCCCAGTGCCCCCACCTGGTAGAGCTGAAGAAATAATCAGAATTTCTACCCCTGGTCTCCTTTTTACATAAAGCTTTAATGTAACAGTGTTAGTTGTTTCTTCTATTACATGAATCCAAACATTCTTAAATGATTCCCCATTCACTTTCTCTACTCATTAAAGGTGGGAAGGCATTAAATAAATGCAGCACTGCCTTTAGTTTTAGTGTCTCCTCTGTACCCCCATATTATGATAGAAAGTCTCCTTTTACACTCTTCCTTCTGGTTTTAAGTTCCTATTTCCACAGGTCTTGGAATCTCTCCCCTCATTGTTGTTCTTGAATCTCTGCTGTGGCCTAACATATGTAGATCTTGTATCTCTTTTCCTGATTTTCATGAATCAAAAATGTCCACTCTCTGAAGGTATTCGTATATGAAGCTGAGTTGACCAAAGTTTCAGTTTAGAGTGTGGTAGCAGTGGCATATGCTATACTCCTAATACTCTGGGAGGCTGATGCAGGAGGATTGCAAATTCGAGCCCAGTCTGGGCTTTAGTGACTTAGTAGGTCTCTGTCTCAAAATAAAAAATAAGAAAAGAATTGGAGTTGTAGCTTAGTGTGAAGGCTCTGGGTTCAATCTCAAGTACAAAAACAAACAAAAGCAAAAATCTCAAACAAACAAGACCTGAGTTTACACCACAATAATGCTAAAGAGCTTAAAATTGAATATCAGGTTTAAAATTTTACCTTTATAAAATGTGTAAGCTACCCCTCCAAGTTGTCTAGCCATGTTGCTTATCTTCTAAAGCTTCTCAATTACGCAGTTTGGAGATTATCACCTTAGGGTTGCCCTGAAACCCAATTTCCCTCATAATACAATGCAGTGTTTTTTAGCCATCATCATCTCTTCCTAGAAGGGCACCCACTTCCACATATCATCATTCTACATTTTGTTACAAAATGAGCCAAATACTCTCTCACTAGTAGAAGACCAGAAATAATCTCTTCCAGCTTCTCCCTCACTCTGTATTTCCTGCCATGGAAAGGGAACACACATTCAATTCTGCATTCCTATGAGTTATGCCACCACTTTGGAAGGCAGAAGTGGATACAGTTAGCTTAGGTTTTAAATCATTTTTTCTTAGTTTCAAAATATTAAACTTTTGTCCTATTTTAAGATACCTAATTTTATTTTGAATATTTTATTCAAAATATTTGTTTTGGACAGAATATAGAATTAGAACTTGAAAGACATAGATTTTCGATCTAACTGAGCTCTCCTATTTATAACTGTCTCACAATCCCAGCATGCTCACATGTAAAAACTTAGAGGGGTTTTTCACTGAAGAACATCTAACATAGCACCCAGCTCTAGCAGTTTCTAGATGAGAAATCTGGAGCCTGAAACCAGGGAACATAATATGTAACTTAATGAGTGTGATCATTCTGTTTTCCTTCTGAGTTAATTGTATACTTGATTTTTTTCAAATGCTCTATTCCCTTTTCTTGCTTCTCAAATTACATTGATCTTAGCACTGACACTGCAGGAAGAAATCAGAACCTGAAGGTAATGAAATTCAAACAGGATAAACAAACACTTGAACATGTAGGGTGGTAGATGTGTGTACAGGGCTAGTCATTGAAGCTGTATAATAGCAACAGAGTGGAAATGATCTAAATATGAAAAAATCAATTTACCACATTGTGCCTTATTTCTAGTATGGAATTCTAGGAAATTATAAGAAAGAGATAGATTTTCATCTACTGATTGAGAAAATGTACACATAATTTTCAAATGTTATATTTATATTGTGTATAAAATATATATATTTATACACACATAAACATATATTTGTGTATATCTAAGTGCACACATATCTGTGTAGTTATGGTGCTCAACAGTGTATAAACTGCTTTGCTATTGATGGAAAAATACATATAATGCTTGACTATATATAGAATATCTCTAGAGGGAAACACAAAAGATTGATAGCAGTGGTTGCCTTCTGGGATAGGAAATAAAGATCTTGGGAGAAAGATAAAATGAAAATTTAGCCTTTGCTGCATACTCTTTCATACCTTTAAAATTTTGTATTATGCAGATGGGTTCTCTGCTAAAACAGAAGATAAATGGATTGTTTAAAGATTAAACATCTTTTCAAAATAAACACAGAATAAAATGAGGTACAGGTAAAATTAGGTGTCTTAAAATAGGACAACAAAGAATTGTCCATTCTAAAGGGTCAGACATGTTACAGTTGAGAAACTGTTTTAAAGATTTTTATAAAGCTTCAGGTGGTTGTTGACCTGCAGAAGCATAAGTTGTTTTAATTGCTAAGTTTCGAGGTCATTTGTAGCAGAGGTTGAAAGATACTATGAGCACTTTAGTTTCCTATGTCAGTTTAGTTTCCTATGGCTCTTGGTAATAGTGCTTTCTTGTACACAACTTGTCCATATGTCACTATAGTCCTGTGTACAGGAGTGAAAATGCTGATAGATTTGCATCATTCTTAATGTACCAAATTACACATATACAAACTTTGTGAAACTTCTTTGTTGTCTCCAGTTGTAGCAAATGCTATGGGCCCTGATTTTCAAAAAGAAAAGACCAGTGGTGGGAAGGGGGCTCATGATGATGTTTTAGAGCCAGCCTGGGAGTTCAAACTTCTGGTGCTCTGTCAGTCATCCCTCCCACAGTAAAAATATCCCCTTCCATTTTTAAAAAACAGACTTCTCACTTTATTCACACAAAGAACTATTCTCAAACATTTTCATACTTAACAAGGAAATGACCAAGAATACACAATAGGAAAATATGCTCTTGGGCATGTGAGAATATAAGACTGTTGCAGTTTTTAAAACACCCTTAGATGAGTAGGACAGAAGTTTATCTGATTGTGAATCAGGAGCCTGAGGCAGTACATGAGTAGAACTGGTAATTCCTGTGGGTAAGACTAATATACATGAGGAAAAAGTATATGTGCTATTCAAGTAACTAATCAACAAATATTTGAGTGTCAACTGTATAAAATGCTGAATTTCTTATAACTCCTTTGGGCTCAGATAGGGCTTTCTGTCTCTTGGTTACATTTCTCCTCCTCACCAAGGGATTACATTTTGGTCCTTGGTTTTTGCCATCTCCCCTTATCACTCTCCCTAAAAAAAATGGTGCATACCTGTACTGCAGACATTTACATAGATGCTTCATTAATTTCTATCTCCATCCCAGAGCTCTACCAATGACCTACTTGACACCTCCTTATGGATGGCTCAAAGGCAAACCCAAGACAGTCCAAACAAACCCCACCCTTGTTCATAGTCTGTTCTCTTATTTCAATAATGAGTTGCATCATCATTCATTCAGGGAATGTAGAGTGGTTTCTCACTGTCCAGATAAAAGCTCTGTAAGGTTAGAAACTACATTTTTGCCCACCAGTATAATCCCAGCACCTAGTACAGTGTCTGGCAGGTAAACTTTAGTATTATTTTGAAATAAGTAATATTATGAAAATCTACAAAGCTCTAAAAATTGTTTTCTGTCACAAAGCAGAGCAGAAGTGACAGTACTAGGCATTAGGAATAGATATTAAAATGCATCAGAACTGAAGAGCCTCCAGCAACCAACTCTCCCCAGACAAACTTTCAAATACACTTTGATTTCTTTTAAAAATGGAGACATTTTTGTTAAAACTGATTATTATAATGTTTTTCAAGCCAATATCTGGTACCTTAACTTTTAATGTCCTTTACAGTTTACAAATAAATATCACATATATTGTTTAATTTAAACCTCAAAAAAATTTTTGTGGTAGATGCAACTGAATGTCTTAGTAGTTTTACACAAGGAAACTGATGCTCAAAGGAATTAATTGAATTTCCAAGGAACTACAATGTCTGAAAAACAAAGCCAAAGCACAAACTTATTCTTGTTGATTATAAATGCAGCATGATCCCCATTGCATTATATCCCACACTGTATTATACTTCAGTGGGCATGTTAGCTTTCATATTGCTGGAACAATACTCAGTACCCACAATTTAAATGAGGAGAGGTTTATTTGGCTAACAGTTCAGGCTCACAGACTAGGGGTTTATAGTCCATGGTCAGCAGGCTCCAAAGCACAAATTTCATGGCAGAAGCAGCTCACCTCATGGTACCTGGAAGCTGAGCATGTAAATAGTACCTAAAAGTAATGGAGAAAGGATCATACACGGTTCCCAATGTCATGCCTCCATGACCTACCCAAACACACCCAGGAACATATTTCACTAATGTGTTGAATGTTTCTTAATGCACTGAAGTTGAAATACCAGGATTAACAGTCACAATTCCACCCTGTATCAACTTCACACTCAAACACATCTCTTTCAATAACAATCTCCAAATAAAGACAATCATAAATTCATAATTCTGCCTAACATAATACAACCATCTTGTATAGCAGAAACAGAATAATCCTTTCCCCAAAATCTCAACAGTTGCAGTATTTTTCAAAAGTCAAACTCCAAGTCTCTTCTGAGACTCAAGGCAAACTTGTAGTTGTGAATCTCTGTAAAAAAAATCCAAAACAAGCTACATAATCCTAAAGTACAATGGTAAAGGGTAAATATTCCCACTTCAAAAGAGGGGAAGAGAGTAATAGAAAATAATCAGACCAAAGCAAGACTGAAACCCAGCATTAAGTCTTGCAATTCCATGTCTGGCATCTGGGGTACATGGTGATGAGATGGGAGTTCCAGGGGGCTTTGGTAGTCCCAATCCTATAACCTTGCTGGTGGCAGCTCATATGGCCTCTCTCTTGGGCTCACTCCTCCCATAGTCTGGAATTTTCCTCAGAATGCATTTTTCACTAATGCCATAATGTATTTACTGAAGTCTTGCTAGCACCTTTGGCTTCATTCTTACACTTTTAGCGTTGCCCTTTCAGTGGGCTCCTTGCCTGACCTCCTTGACCCTCCTTCTGAGTTAAAGCTCCCTCTTACCCCTACAACTTTTGCATTATGCATGCCTGACCAGCATCACATGGACAATGTCAAGGTCTACTACCTGTGGAAGCAATAGCTAGGGCCCATAGGATCATGGCTACATTGGCCTTTGACTGCCTGGATGGCTAAGCATGATAAATGGAATCCTGGGGAATAAATTTCCTAGAAGACCCTTCTGAAACTGGTGTTCCAGGGAACTCTCTTCTCAAATGAAAAATTGACATTTTTGTACCTTTGAACCTACAATGGATGGGGCATTACTGATTGCTGAGATGCCCTCAAGTCATTTTTTTCTTATCCCTATACAAGTAGTTGACATCCTTTTTTATTATCACTAATCCCTTTTGCAGCCATACCTTGGTCGGTACAATCACAGTGACAACTCCACTCCTGGTACAATTTTTTTTACATTACTCAGTTTTTCCATTGCTGGACACAATTCTTGACATCGCAACTTAAAGCAGACTTTATTTGGCTCACAGTTCAGAGGATTTCAGTCCATGATCATCTGACTCCAAGATAGTAATACCATGGCGAAGGATATGGTGGAGAAAATCTGCTCAGTTCATAATAGCTGAGAGGAACAAGAGATGGACCATATAGAGTACCAAAGATCATGCCCCAGGCCATACCCAGACACACCAAGGAGTATGCTTCTCTAATCTGCTAGGTATTTCTTAATCCAGTGCGTCTGCAACATGAGGATTAACAGTCACAGTGGATTTAGTAGGTTTCTTCATTTCAGTGTTGAGCACAGTATTGATGAATGTTTGCCTATCTCTGTTAAACCGCTCTTAAGTAGACTGGCTAAAATCATCCTGCTATTTTTCACAAAGATATTAAGAGTATTCGGGGTAATTTTGTCATACTCAGCTCTACTTTTATATACTCAAAACAACTGCTTGGATTTGATATCTTGAGAGAGCAGAGATTATGAAAGAGATGAAGAAAGAGAAATATTTCCAGAGCATGACTATGGGAGTGTACAGTTGAAGCTGAGAAACAAAAATCACTGGAAAAAAGAAAGTCAAAGTAGAGAAAGGCAGAATATTGGAAGAGTTATTAACATGGTAGGGAAATCCCCAGAAATCATGGCAACAACGATATTGTATCAACTTCACACTCAAACACATCTCTTTCAATAACACTTAATCTCCAAATAAAGACAATCCTAAATTCATAATTCTGCCTAACATAATACAACCTCTTGTATAGAACCAGAAACAGAATAAGGAGTCAGGGACAGTGTAGGAAATCTAAAATCTTAAATGAAGGGAAAATAATGATGTAGGTTAGAAGATGACTGTACCAAGAGAAGCCACAACTCCAGTGACAAGATTCAAAGATGAGGAGAGGCATGTTATTAGTAGCAGGAACAGAGAATAGTTTTGGAAACTAGAAATGAACAGCAAATAAAGACACTCACCTTACCCTCCAGACCAAAAATATGAAGAATATTGGAGAAAAAAATAGCAAGCACCTCAGAAAGTGGCAGGAAAAGCTATGTTCCCAGGTGAAAGTCAGGTTTCATGTAGAGTAAGGTAATAAAGAACACATGCAGAGAAGAGATTTAAGTTAAAGGGAATTTTATTGATGACTGAATATGTTCCTGAGGCTGTAGTAGAAAAGTTTGAATTGGTTAAAGGTGAACCAAAAAAGGCCAAAAAGTGTCTATGATGGTTAATCTTACTTGTCAACTTGATTAGATTGAGAGATGCCCAGAAAATTGTGAAAGTGCATTTCTGAGTGTGTCTGTCTAATGTTCAGAGACAAATGGCAGGTGAATCAGTGAAGTGAAGGAGGATACCCTTGATGAACATGGACAGCACTATACAATGTCTGGGGCCAGGATGGAATTAAAAGTCAGAAGAGGAGGAAGCTAGGCTGGGTACAAGCTTGATTCTTCTTAAGAGGATGTAGTTTTTGCTAATGCCATCACTTATGGACATCAGACTCTAGCTTCTCCAACCTTTGAACATGGGCCAGAGCCATTGACTTACCATAGTGTCCAGGCCTTCAGCATCTGACTGGAGCTGTATCATTGGTACCTGTTGTTCTGGTTTCTACTTTCTTGGACTAAGAAGCTCCTGGTTTCCCCAGCTCTTTACCCTACAAAGGGCTACCATGTAACTATCCAGTTGATCATTAAAGCCAATGTAAAAATCACCTTTTATAATTAGATATATATTTTGTTGGTTTTATTCCTCTAGAAAACCCTAATACAAGTATGTCTCAGTTAGTCACCAAGGATTCTCCAATAAGTCCTACCTTAACTACATGCTCATCAAGAAATGGAAACCTAGAGCTTTCACCCTTGAATTGGTGCTTCCTTTTGACCAATAAAGTACTTCTTTCCTGAAAATAGTCCCTTCTGAAACTCAGTCACCAATCTGGGAAAGATTCAAAGAACTACATGGCCTATAGAGTGGCTATATGGAGGAAAACAAGCAAACAAACAAATTGATTAAATTCCCAATAGAGCATTCCATCAAATGCCTGGACCAACTACCAGCCATCTAAGCCTCCTTGGAAATTCTAGTCTGCCCAACAATCTACACAATCATTGCCCCAGCTGACAGTATGAGCTAAAGAATCATGTAGCTGAACCCACTCACTCAACGAAACATCAGTGGTAAAATGATATTAAGCCATTATATTTGTGGGTGGCTGAGATACTGTAGACAACTGAGATAGGGATGCACAAAGTCACCTGGGGACTAGGGTAGGTAGGTAAGGGATGACCAAGAAGCTTTGGGTTTCTTTTGTGACTTACATTATCAAAGAAAAAGGCTTATGAGATAACTTTTTCTTCTTGAGTAATGGGAAGAATAAAATTGCCTTGGAGAATATTCCTCCTCCTGGTAGTCTGTGCACTGAATCACATTACAATAATGACTTCCTTTCTGCTTCAGGATAAATTCTCTGCCACTAAAACATGCACATATTCAAGATGCAATGCTCCAACCCCAAATTTGAGGAGGAGGCCTGCAGATGAATTGTGATTTTAGACTGAACATTAAAAATTATTTCCACATTAAAGGTGCCTTCATCTAAAAACCATCAAGCAGACACTGGGGATTTAGAATTCTGCCTCATCCTTCATGTCTGACTTTTCCTTCTTGAAAGAGATGCTCTAAGTGGCTTTCACATTAATATGAAAGAAGCTTGAAGATGCAAATGAGTTGGGTAACCATGACAACAAAGAAGGGAAGAAAACAAAACAATTATGCCTATGCAAATTCCTTCCTGCACCATCAAGGTGAGACAGAAGAGTGCTGTCAGCAATAATGCCTAATGGCTAATGACAAATGCAGAATGACTTAAAGCCAGTGGTATCTGCAGGGGCAGTTGTGCTTAGGGAGAAAGGAATCCTTCCCAACTCACTGCTTTATGCTCATATTCACATGGTGGTGATGGTGGTGGTAGTGTGTGTGTGTGCATGTGTGTGTATATGTGTGTGTGTGTGTTTTCATGTACATTGAGCACTACACACTAATGATTTTCACACAATATACATTATATTTTGCTACATTATCTTCAGTCCAGGTCTTCTGGGACTTTCGCTGTAAAATAAGACCTTTGACATAGCTCTACTTAACTTTACCAAATCCTAATTGGGATAGGTTAGAGCACATCTCTGACTATAATGTGCATATGATTTGTCTAGGTATCTCATGAAAATGTATACAGCATTCTGATTTTGAAGGTGTATTGTGGGCCCATAATTCTGCATCTCTTTTTTATTTAAACCCTTTTCTCTTTTTTTCAATATTCTTTTTTATTAGTATATTTTTGTAGTGCATAATAATTGCATTTACTGTGGGGAGTTGGTATCTGCACATAACACATCTTAATTATTTTTCATCCCCTATCCTTCCCTGATCCTCTCATGTCTTGGTACCCTTCACATTTACAGAAGCTCTATTTCCATTTTTCCCATTTCCATTCCCTCCCTTCTCCCCACCCTCCCTCTATCTCTTGTTTCCCTTCCCGTTTGAGAAAGATCTTCTTACTTCCTGTTATCTATCTTTTATTTTGATCTTTTAATGTAATGTCAGATTCTCATATAAGAGAAACCTTGTGAAATTTAAGTTTGCATGTCTGATTTATTTCACTTATTATTACAATCTTAAGGTATGTCCACTTACCTATGAATGCTGCAAGTTTATCCTTTTTTATTGCAGAGTGGTACTCTATTGTATATACCTACATTTTCTTTATCCAAGATTCTACATTTCCAACCAGTTTCTTCAAAGACCACACCTTGAGAGTAGAAGTATTTCTGCATTCAGAATGTCTGGGTGCAAATCCTATCTTTATATATTAACTCAGTGACCTTCGACAAGTTACCTCATATTCCTGAACTTCTTTATAAAATTAGGATGGTAGAAATGGCAGAGGAGTGTCTACCACTAAAATTTCTTGGGTGTCTGAAATGAGTTTATGCATTTAAAAGTTTAAGTAGTGTGTGGAATGATAAGTGCTCAATAAATCTTATCTACTGTAATCCTTTTATTTCTTACCTGCTAATTGAACATTTTCTACAGACTAGGAGCTATGTATTATGTGCTAATCCTTGATCACAAATATTAGTTGTCACAATTCTGAGTATATTGGTCCTACTTAACAAAGAAAGGAACTTTAGTGAGGCCACAGGGCTACTGGAAGATGATGTCTGATTCCAGAGCCCATATGTATGCTGTGAGTATCAAAAGAATAAACTGTAACTACTCATAACTGTATCCCCCACTGAGTTAGCAGAAAACTAGCACATAGTAAATCCTCAAAAAATATTTATGGAAAGAAAAACCTAGTGTAATAGGCATTTCTGTTCTGAGTTTAGAGGCAAGTGAAGTTCAAAAGAAACTTAAGATTTGTTCAATTATACCACAAATGGAGGAATTGGGACAAGAACCCAGATCCCTTATATGCAGACTACTTTCATCACAAAATATGGTCTTGACTTTATCTCCTGGGAAATATTAAGGTAGATAAAAAGATAGGCTGACAGGTGAGCAAGTACTTCAAAACTTCCAAATTCAACAGGAGCAGCTTGGGTTGTTTCGAAGGTAAGTGACCAACAAGAACAAACCTAATGCATTTTTCAGATAAAACATATTTGTCAGTTTCCCTTCTCTTTTAGAGCCTCTAAAAGGTGTAAAAAAATTTCTCTTGCTTCTCCACAGTTTTAGCTCCTGAGTTAATGGGATTTTTTCACTGGTTGCATATAACTTTTGGTGGATATCTTAGTTTGGCATCCCCCCAAGAATTTAATGTAAGTAGCTTATTTGGGAGGAGCTGAAAACATGAGTAAGAGAGTAGAAAAGTGGTTCAGAAAAAAAGAAGGCGTCCAATAAGGAGTGCATTAGGATGGTATCTGCCCATAAGAGGTGACTGGAAGTTAATCCTGTGGGGAAGCATAAGGAAACAGTGAGAAACGCGGGTCTTAAATTTATCCCACATACAGGGAAAGGGAGTTGAAGTGGCCAAGGGTCACTGACTGAAGGCTATTGGCAGAGGTGTTAATTCCTTGGCACTTCATGCCTGTAATATATAGTTGATGAGCAGTGCCCTCCCTCCCCACTCCAGAAAAAGCCACTGGACACAAAGACATAGGTACTGCCATTTGAGAGTCAGTAAGAGGGCTGTAACATGGTAGCATTCAAGAGAAATAGAAAGGAAACCTGTAGAGTCTGCTAAAAGAAAAAGTAGCTCATTTTGCTGCTTAGTCTTACATCAGTTCTCCAAGATTGCAATTTCATGGGAAAAAAATTTCCTACGTATCCAGCTAGAGTTGTTGAAAGAAGGGCATGCACGTCCTGTACATTTTAGGTTTGGTACTGTACAGTCATCTCCAAAAAGGAGATGCAGGAGGCAGTGGACCACATCTACTGACTAGAGTGTTGATAAGCAGCCCATGTCTGCACCTCTTAACCCTGAATTCATTTAAAAGGATTACTGATTTGCTTGTGGGAAAAGGAATATGAGTTTCTGTATTTGGGGGATGGAGGAATGGATAGTAACAGGAGAAGTAAAGAGATGCCCTATATGTATTAGTCGATTTGCTCTTAATCCCAGAAGGACAGAATACATAAATTTTCTGAAATATTGGTGTGTTTTCCAGAATCAGTGAGATCATGGAAACCATAATCTTTGCCATGAGCTTTTGCAGCCATAGTTATGCTAATTAAACCAGGGAGCTCTGATGAACATGGTGAAGTCAGACTTGACTCTGGGAGTTGGTGGGAATGGAAGAGCATGTGGGGACTTCTGCAATTGCTTTTGTGTTCAGGAAGTAGGTCTGAGGTTAATAGGTTCCTGATCTTCCTTTTATTTTCTTCACATAGCCCAGAGTGTGGACAGCAAGACACGGCATCATATCTTGTGAATCTGATTTATCACAACCAATGACTGGAAGGAAATCATTCTATGAGGGTTCCAACTGTGCATGTCGGCTCTAGAGGACTTCAGATGTTGTTATTTTTACTCAGTCTTAAACAGAGACCCTGATGCTCTTGAGGAATTATAGAAATGTGACCCTCAAGAAACCATAAAAGACATTCCTTAGCATTTATTACTTTACTTCTAGAATTAAAGTTAAAATATTGATTATGCTTTCAAATCATCACACAACCTTTATCCCAAAGATACCTAAAAAAGCTAAGGGAAAGCAGATTTGTTCCATTTGGTTCCTCGGCTTCTTCTCTGTTTCTTTCTCCTTCCTGCCATCCCAAGCTCTCCATATAGAAAATGTCTTTAAAACATAGTGGTTTTGTGTATATTTTTATAACAGCAGTCCTCTCTATAAAAATAAATCCTGAATAGATTGTTCTATTGTATATACATGTGGACATACCCGTCACACAAGCAGATTTATTTTTCTAAGAACAAATGTCTTAATGCTTCTTTCCCTTGAAAAAAAAATCACCAATCTCCAGAATCTCAAATTCCATGTAGAACTTTGTAATAACAGAGAAATGAAATATAGTGAGGAGCTAAAATTTTGTTTCAAATATCTCTGAATCTCCAACGACTTCACAAATCAAGTAGAAGGCTATTCATAGAATGGCTTTGTTTGTCCTCTGCAGTAGGTGAACAATCTTTTGGAAACTAAACAGTGATTAAGTAACCAACGACTATTTTTCCCTAAAGCAAAAAGGGGCAACTTAGGAATATTCCAGAACTGTGGGGAAATACAGCTTTGGAATTAGATGGTTTTGAGTTCAATTCCAAACCATGCTTCTCACTCGGGTAAGTTTATAAACATCACAGAACTCATTACATCTTCTAGAAAATGGGGCTATTGGCATGGTCACCACAGGGTTATTGTGAAGATGGGATGTACTAAACATGAAAGCACCTGGAACAAATTAGGGATCAAGAATTGCAAAGGGTTTAAGATTTCTATCCTACTTGTAAACTAGCAAGTCTAACACAATTTTACAGATGTAGAAGACATGAGATTCTTGTATCATAAATGAAAGACAGTTTATTACTTAAAAAGAATAATAGGAGCCAGAATACCAGCATTTTGTACATGTTTGCCAAGCCCCAATCCCCATATATTCCAGTATATACAGTGGATTTTATTACAGAAGAGGAATCGTGAGCTTAGGAAATCTGAATCTTTCACAATGAATAGTAACTATGCTTTAATTTTGCTCCAAAGAGAGATGCTGCCATTATTATACCATGTGTTAAGTCACTTGGCCCCTTACTCTTGAGGAAGGCACAATGCCTATCTTCCAAACCTGTTTCTACATGAGTATCTTCTAAAAGGTGGTCCCAGAATAAAGGATATACAATGCCTCGGCTTACAAGATGCACAGGAATATGACAGATCCACAGAGAATAATCTTCCAGTAGTATGAAATGTGAAAAAAATACATGATGAACGTTTACATTTTAAAAATTTGTTACAGTAAAAGACACACTGCCATTAATTCTGCTCGTAAAACTCCCCCTTGCATTGAGCACACTTATCCCATTGTTCTTGCCACTTTCTAAAACAGTTCTGAAAGTCCTCTTTTGTGAAGGTCTTTATGAGGAATGATAAAAAATATGGTGAAGGCTATTGCCACGTGCCATCCAGTAGAAAGGCAGTCTTATAAAACTATCATGGTGTATCTTCATCCACCAGACTTGGCACCATGCAACTTCTGGCTTTTCCCCAAAACTGAAATGACCCCAAAAGATAAATGTTTTGAATCAGTTCAGGATATCGAGGCAGCCATGATAGCACTATGAATGACCTGAAAAAAGAACTTCCAGAGCTGCTTCAGAAAGTAGCAAAATGATGATGGGATAAATGTGCTTGAAGTGAGGGGAACACTTTGAGGGTGATCAAGGATGATGTGTCATTTACTGTAGTGATTTGATATTCACAATATTTTTAATGGTTTGATAGTCGCAGTGTTTTTTGATCATACTACATAGATTCTCAGTACATAGTAGCTGGCAGTGAAAGTGATAAAAGAATAATGAGATAAAAAGGTAACATTTCCTTGGCTTCTACACTGGCCCTGCTTTGTTTGACCTCAAGGAATAATATTACTCAAATCCTCCTTATAAATGAGACTCAGTATGCTGCTTGGGGAAAAAGATGCATTAGAGTCATAAAGATATGAGTTCAGTTACTAACTCAGCTGCTGACCAGATGGGCAACCTTAGTTATTTCTTAACCTTTGTGGTACTCTATTTCTACAGCTATAAATAAAGTGGGTTATAATACAGGCTATGAAGTACTTTATTATGCCCTAACAGATATAGATGTGTAGGATACAGAGAAAGACCCCAATAAATGGTAATTATTGCCATTCTTATGTGAAACAGGCATTTAATGAACATCTATATGTCCTTTATTTACTCATTTGAAAAATATTGTGCTTGGACTTGTGGCAGTTGTGGGAATAGGCAGTAATGATCCAATGATAACTCTACAATGATCATTGCCTCTGAGGACAGCACAGTTCAGGCATGGAGACATCTTGGTTCTAGCAATAGGAGGCAAGTTCCAAAGAAGAGGCCAAAACCAAGTACTCTGAGGAACTCAGAAGAGAGAAAACCAACTCTAGAGGAGGCTGCCTTACCAAAGAGGAAATATTTGGATTTAGTTCTGACCACTCCAACTTCAGGTCCAACTGGAAAAAATGAAGAAAGGTCCTAAGATGTGATGCTCCTGTATTCTCTGAAACACAGAGTAAACTCTTCCAACTGTCCACTTGTGTGAAAGAAGAGAAGGGAAGTGAGATGGAAAAGAATGGAAATGGACGTACAGAATGACACACCACCTGCAGTAAGTGGTTGAGAGTGTCAGGAGCCAATAAATAGCACCTTAACCCCTCTCTAAGGTCCAAACCAAATAGGAAAGAGGACAAAAGTCAGCATATAGAGAGCAAAATGTAACACATTACTGATAAAACTATGTTAAAGATTGAGGCACCTATGTCCATTTAGCTCGTGGATATGCCATTCCTTTAGGATCTTAGATGAAAAGTTCCAGAGCTGGAGGCATTGTGTTTAAGGGGATGACCTGGAGGTTATACACATCATTTCATCCATGTCCTGTTGAACCAGACTTACTCACATATGCCCATTTAGCTTCAAGGGAGGCTCAGAAGTCTCATTCCTGTTAAAAATCTATGGGGTTCTGCCACTGAAAGAAAGAGGTTTGAATAAACATGTAAAACTATTAGCAGTCTTTGATAGTCTCGGACAGGAAGTAGGGAAAGGAAACCAAGTTTGACAAGAAGCTTTGGACATAGTTTTCAGGAAGTAGTTGAAATTGTAACAAGGGTTCATTAGTAATGTTAGGCTGAGATAGTTGAAACCTATCCTCATAATGAGGAGGATTTTTGAAGTTTTAAAAATATCAAGGAGGACAATTCAGAGGCCCCTCAAAAATGTCCAAGGGAAGTATCTTTGAGCTCACCTTCCTTAAAGTATTCAGGATAGAAATAAAAGTAATATAGAAATAGGAGGGGAGATTTGATATGGTTTATGTCATAGCAGTCAAAGGAAGACAGAACAGACAGACAGACGGACACACACACAGAGAGAATTTTAAGAAGAGAAGCATAGACAAAATTGATTACTGCTAGAGAGAATAGAGATGATGTTAATAAAGAGATGACCATGAGATTTATTTCAAAGATGACAACAGTAACTTTTAAGAGAACAGTCAATTAGAGTCAAGAAGGAAGAGCCATATTTCAAAGGATTAAGATTAGCGTGTGTAGTGAACATGTAATGGAAGCAAATTAGGCATATTGAAAACAAATTAAATCATAAATGAAGAAGAATATTTAAGACATTGCCTTGGGAGGCAGAAGGTTCCAGAAAAGTGCTTCAGAGGATAGGGAAAATGTGCAAAACCTTCAGAGCAGAGGAAAAAGTTACAGAGGTGGGGGGAAGAAGGACAATATAAGAATAGAAACTTCCTGGGCAGGTTGGGACAGGAAGTAATGGACTGAGGTGTTTTATGGGAAATGGATTGTAGATAGAAGAAACTCTGGTTTTTGAAAAGTATGAAAGGGGCAAGAAGGTAGACCACATAAAATAAGAGGCAGGGGAGGATATAGGTAGAAGGGCATGTAATGGCTTCTAGTCACCTACTGAAAAAGAGAAGAGACCCGAAAAGCAGATATTTTCCAAAACTTTGTGCCACTAATATTTCCACAACATGCTTTGCCAGATCCTTTCCAGTCCTTCACCAAGAAGGGGAATCTATTTCTTGTTGAAACTGAGAGGGCCTTCATGACTGTTTCAACAAAAAGAATGCAGCAGAAAATGATGTGTACCTTTAAGATGGGATTAGAAAAGCTAGTATATCTTCCATATGACTCTTTCTTGGAATGTGCAGCCTAGAAATTGAACCATCTTATTGTAATGAAGTCCAACCTACATGTGTAAGTACTCTAGTAAACAACTAATGTCACACATTAGTGAACAAGCCTTCAGATGATTCTAGCCCTCAGCTGTCAAGTCACCAACAGCTTCTGTCTCCCAGATGAGGCCCTTTGTGTAACAGAGATAAACCATTTTTTCTGTGCTCTGTCCAAATTCCTCACCCCAGAATCCCTGAGTACATTAATGGTTGTTTTCTATCACTGAATTTTGTAATTTCTTGTACAGTTTATTAGTCTGTTTCCCATTGCTATAAAATGATCCAAGACAGGCTGCCACATTGTCCCTTCCTGCCAATCTCCACTTTTCCTCTTTATTTTCTGTCTTAGAAAATTTGGCAGCACTAACCCAGCTACTCAAACTAGAAACTGGGGAAGATTTTTCTAACTTCTTCACTCCCATATGCCATTGCTTCAGTTAAAGTCTTAAGCATCTCTTCTTGCACCATGGTGCATAAACTGGTTTATAATATTGGCTGAAATTCTTGCCCTCTTTATGTCTATTACTTTTGCAAGGTGACTTTGTAGTTCTTCTCCCTAACTATATACACCAAAAATTGCAACATTTTTTTTAAATTTTTGCATGAAATTCTGTTATAGTTTGTATCTCAATGTCTCCCCAGAACCTCATGCACTCATACACAAGGTTTATCAGAACTGGCCAGGATTAAGGGTGTGATGCTGGGATTAGGAAAGGCCCATCCCTGGTGTGGGTGACACCAACCAAAAGGTGGTAGCCTGGAAGAGATAAGAGAAAGAAGGTAAACTGCTGCTGCTGCTGCTGCTGCTGCTGCTGCTGCTGCTGCTGCTGCTGCTTCACCATCTCCTTCCCACTTGCTATGGGCTATTTCCCTTCTGCCATGCCACCCTGCTTTAGAGCCAGCTGAATAGGGACTAAAACCTCAACAAACCATGAGCCAAAATGAACTTTTCTTCCTTTAACGTTGGATATTGGGCATTTTATCTCAGTAACACAAAAGTAACTAAGACAAATCCATATATATTACCTAGAAAAATTCAAAGAACAAGAATTTGAAGAGAGAAAAAGTTATTACGCTTCATTGTTCTGAATGTTCCAAAAATGAAACACAAGGCATTGAAGGGTTCAGAGATAAAAGTTTATTTTCTTTCCCTCAATTCTGAGTGGTTTTATGACTTGCATTGGCCAAGAGAATAAGGCAGAAATGATACTGCACCAGTTCTGGAGCTAGGTCTCAGAAGGTCTCGTGCACAGCTACTCTCACTTTTGGAACTGCTTAGCTGTCATGCAAAGAAACTATGGCTAGTCACCTGGAGGATGAGAGACCAAATGGAGCAGGTCAAGTCATCACATCTGACATCAGCATAGAGCAGACAGCCCCAAGTAAAACAGCCATGAAATGTACATGTATGAGTGAGCTCAATTGAAACCAGAAGAATCACACAGCTGAGCCCACCCAGTCTGCCAACACACAGAACTGGGAGCTAAACAAATTGTTGCTGCTTTAAGCATTAAGTTTTGAGATAATTTGATAGGTGGCAAAAGCTGATGATACATAAGACAATGGCTTCCTAAATAAATCCTTATTTCCAAAGTCACCAGTCTCCCTGCCTCGCAACACTACTAAAAGAACATCATTCTGCCAGGCACATCAAAAACTCAGATGTCAATATTTCACTTTCCTACTTAAAGGCTACCAGTAACTTCTCATCAACTACATGATAAACTCAACCTTCTTAGACTTAGAAACAATTAAAAGCTGTTCAAACTTTAGTTTCAATCTCATTTTTTCAGAATTCTTCACCTCTTCCCCTCCCCAATTCTTAACTTACTACCGGGGTATGTTCTATTAGCCTTGGTCCTATGAAAACACTGCACACTTGTATTTCTGCAGGATTTTCCACTTGTAGGTCTTTCTACTAAGAATATCCCTACCCTTAACCATCTTTATGAACTTATAGAACCTAGCAAACCTCCTGGCATAAAACAAGTGCTAAGCATATGTTGAAATAAATGATCAACTTACATTCCACGATGGAGCTATGATCCAATTATAGCTACCATTAAGAGTACTGTGTAAAAGTCACAGCAATCCTATTAGGTATGTATTATCACTAATGTCATCATCTCTATTTTGGATATGAGGAAACTGAAGGTTAAAGAAGTCAGATAATTTATTTGAAGTTGGTCTACTAATAAAAGGCAGAGCTAGTATTGGAAGACCTGGGGAATCTGATACTTTCTAATGTTTGTCCTATCATGTACCTAAACTTGTTTTCTTTACTAACCCTTCCTGACCTTTTCAATCTTGAATTTTTTATATTTCACAGTGACATTAGTTTGATCCTAATCATTTTTAATTTAATGGGTACTTTCCTAAAGGAGATTGAAAGCAAATCTAAATGTACAGCAAGAACCAAAGTTTTAGGGATTGAGCTATACAATTCCCCTTGGAATGTAAAATCTTAAATAGGTTTTTTTCTTATACCAGTAGTTGAGAAACTGTGGTATAACCCATGGTCTGGTTTTGTATAGAACTCAATGCAAAAAGAACTTCCACATTTTAAAGGGTTGTTAAAAAGTGAAGTTCCCCAAAGCCTAAAATATTTTCTGTCTGGATCCTTTAGAGGAAAAGGTTGCCAATTCCAACCTAGGCCATTTTTCTACTCATATTTTCCTCTGAGTTAGCTTGACTTCCCCACAGAAGCAGATTCTGAAGAAATGGCTCCAATGCAAGTCATTTATTTAGCAGATGATCCCAGAACATCAATACCGATGAGGGAGAATTGAGGCAGAAAAGGAATGGGAAGGTAGTCAATAAGGTGTGCTTTTTCAAGCAAGTTATCCTGTGGGCACCAGGCTTTAAACCCTTAGATGAAAGGTGAAGACAGTATAGAACTCACATCAGAGTCAACCCACCTTAGGGATGTGGGAGCTGAGGTATTTATCCATCAACATCCATCAGCCATTGGCTAAGGCTTACACTCTGGAAGTTGTTAATTCTCCAGCATGTCCAGCCTTACTAGAGCAAAGGCAGAGAAGATTTCAACTGCCTAAGTAGCACCATGGGCAAAGAGTAGCATCTGAAGGTAGTTGGATGTCAGAATAGCAAATACAGAAAAAATAAATGCCAGGAGGATATAGACAAGACATCTACAGCATTTGCCACAAGCCTTTCCCCCATTCTTCTTTAAATAAATTATACATTTTGAAAAAGCACGCCAGTGTCAGAAACTTAAAACTCCTAGAATATTCAGAAATATATGTAGCTCAGTGGTAGAGTGCTTGCCTAGCACGTGTAAGGTCCTGAGTTCAATCCCCAGTACTGCAAAAAAAAAAGATATTACTTTATTTTTCCCCTAGAGCTCACATCTCCACAGATGTTACTCACTGGAGACACCCAGCTTTTCAGCTTTAATTATAGGTGGCTACTCAGATTTTCTCCTCATAAAAGATACTTTCTCCTCTGTCCCCTAAAATAGAGACTAGATGCATCTTTATATTTGTGGGGAAGATGTCCTTGTCTTTCTGCTGTCCTATGGGGGAGCCTTCCCCGACTTGGTCACATGTTATCCCTTTTGCTCCTCACTGAGCTGTGGGTGATCCTTTAGGGACTGTGCTACCAACCCCTCAACCTCAGTCATGGGCCTTTCCATTGCATCCATTGCAAGGTCTCCAAATTCTACAGCCTCCTTGTTCTCAGGCGTTCTCAAATATACCAGCTCTCTCAATGCTTTCCCACCCCAGCCAAGGCCCAGGAACTCCTCGTTGCCTTCTGGGGTGTAAAGCTGATGAGGCTGCTGCCATCCATTTCTCACTTCTTTCTAGCCAAGGGGGAAGAAGCACAGCACCGTTGCAGGTTATTCTAAGATGGTAGGATCCATTCAGGATATGCCTGCTGAGGTGATCACTTATCCAATGCTTTTCTCTCTTGCAAGCTTCCCTGGCTATTTCTATCATCCCTTACTTCTGCACCCCCTGCACTATTTGAAGGGTAAGAAGGAGATAGATAGGAGGGTGCATGTATCTTCATTGTTTCCTGTACCCAGCTTTTGCTCCCCACACTGGAAGCCTGTTCTATTTCCTGTGTAGAGTTTCCCTTAGTTTCACTAAGTTCTCATCCTTTCTCTTCTATGGCCCTACTATGATCAACAAAAATATCTACAGATGTTATGGCTTATAAACAACATATATTTCTCTTGGTTCAGAGGCTGAGAAGCCCAATGTCAGAGGGTGGCAGATTTAGTTTCCCATGAGGATCTTCTCATTCATACACAGCAAATTCTCATTGTCCCCTCACATAGTAGAAGAGGCAAAGCGGCTCCCTGAGGCCTCTTTGGTAAGAGACCTTTATGAGGGCTGGGTTCCTAAGGTCTACTCACCTCCTAAAGGCTCCATCTCTTAATACTATTACACTGGAGACCATTTCAGTGTGGTTTTTGAGAAGACACAAATATTCAGACCATAGCATCCCTCAAAGCCTTGGTTTCTATTATTTAAGTGCCCAATTGGGAGAATCCTAAAAAAATTTTTTTCTTTCCCTTTACTAGTCTAGCTTTCAAGACTATTGTCACAGTAAGGAATTTTTAAACTCTACTTAAATCTGAGCAATGACTGTTTTTGTCTTATGCTATATCTACCATTCCCTCCTTGGAAATTATGGTATGAAGGACCACCTGGATGACTCTCCTTGAAGCAAAGCAATTATTTCTATTTTGGCTGAACCTGGCCCTGTTTCCATGTACTGATATGTACAGAGCTGGCTAGGACTTTTTCCTCTCTTTAATTGGCTTTAAGCAATGCAAATCTGTCTAGCTGAGGTGCTGATGTATAGTCTTTGAAGCAAGGCTATAGGTCAGGTTCCCAAAAAGCATGTATAAGCCAGGAAGGAAGGAGAGCCATTCCCCATGCTGTTATCTGGGATGACCCTCGAGATAAAAGGCCATGACTTCCCAGGTCACGAAAAAAATTACACAACAGAGCTGAAGTATAGAACTGATATGAACAGGATGAGGAAGACATCTTAGGTCTTTAAGACCAGACAATAGGGAAGTCAACAATGGCTGTCATAGTGTCTCTCATTCTCTTTAAAATAGATGTCCATACCTTCATGTATATTGAAATTGAACAATATAAAACAAATTAAAATCACTCTGAACAAAGAATAAAAGTATTGCTGGATTTCACATCATGATGCTATGGAGTCAGTACTGGGTACTGTAGTGTCTCTTTCTCTTCAAAGTACTTGTTCTTTACATCATGCATTATATAATCAGTTCTCATAAACTGTTTATATGTTCTATGCATGCATAAGTCTCTACATGTATTTCTATCTTTTCTGTATTAGAGGGAAAAACAAAATATAGCAAGACAACACAAAAAACTTCTTATAAAAATGTGAAATAAAAAAGTCATATAAAACCATAGTACAAGGTGATCTACAATGGTTATTGTGTTCTCTCTTATTATCTTCAATAGAATTGTCCATATTGTCAGGTACAATTGAATATAGCAGTATAATTGAATATAGCAGTACATAATCATATTAGTAAAAATAAAACATTGTAGACAGTGTAAAACTTCAAAATCAGGTAATAAGCAAACCAGAGTGGGTATCTTAGTGAATCTTGTCATCTTCAGTGTAGTTGCCTATACTCTCACACTTGATACTATCAATCATAAGAGCTTTGAATAAAATCTGTCAATACAAAACAGCAATCTACCCAACCAGATTCAATTGAGATCAGTCATGGTAAAAGAGTATAAGTTATAAAGGACTTTAGATTAAGTTAATAGGAAATTAAGGATGATTGCCGTACTATCTCCGGCTACTTTCAGGATAGCTGTTTGTGCCCTCAAATCTAGTACATGTAGACAAACTGGAACAGAATATAATCCATCTAAACAAAGCGATGTGAGTAATGTGGGTTTTAAATCCTAATACACTATCCTCCACTTTCTTTTTTAGACTATTTCTCCCCTTTCACTCCCACAGGGTGCTGTGCATTTTGGGTCCCACAAACTCCCTCAGTTTTTAGATTGGAAGGGCAACCTGCTATTTATCTAAGTGGTTTCTGAACCCTCTCACTCCTGGACTTGATCTCAAGTTGTATTCCTTTACCTACAAAAGACTCAAGGTTTTCCTTTGTGATAGCTGAGTAGTTCTCTACTGCAGGTAAGTATCCTGTCTTTCCAACCTATCTGTAGGTTCTGGTCGTGTTGGCTCTATTTCTCTCTGGTTCCCTGTCACATAGAGCATTGTTTTCTCATATTTGAGTTTTGGTCAATAAACCCTCTTTCAGGTTGATTATATTTTCTATAGAGCATCTCAATGGACCCTACCTCCTGATCTACTCTGCCTGTGGTTTTTTTGTTTTTTTGTTTTTTTGTGTGTGTGTATCAAGGCCATCTATGTTAGAGATTATAGCCAACCTTCTCTGCCTCATTTCTGCTATGCTATTTTTCTGCCATTGGTTGTCTACTTTTCCTTCATTCTACTGTCTGCCCCATTCATTAAGGCCTCTCTGCCACTGTTCCTGAAATTCTGGTATTTTCTCTCTCTCTCTCTCTCTCTCTCTCTCTCTCTCTCATGTCCTTCAGTATTCTCTGTAGGGTTGGATTGGTGGTCATAAGTTCCTCTTTGTCATGGAAGCATCTTGTTTCTCCATTAATTTCTAGTGACAGTTTTGCAAAGTACATCAATCTGGGCTGGAGGTTATTTTCTTTCAGGGCTTGGAATACTTCGCTCCAAGCTCTTCTTGATTTGATGGTCTGTGTTGAGAAGTCTGCCATGATTTTGATGGGTTTTCCTTTTTAGGTGATCTGTTTCTTTTCTCTGATGGCTTTTAATATTCTGTTTTTATATTGAATTTCTAGTATCTTAATTATTATATGTCTGAGTGTAGCTCTGTTTTGGTTGTAGGTGGCTGGAGTTCGGTATGCCTCATATATCTGAATATCATTTTATTTTCCTATGCTTAGGAAGTTTTCCTTAATTATTTCCATGAATATGCTTTGTAATTCCATTGTTTTTACTCCTGTTTTTTCACTCACATTTCTTATTCTTAAGTTACAGATTCTCTTGTTGTCTTCTAGCCTTTGTATTGCTACTGCCTGTTTCCTTGTTATTTTTAAGAGATCTTTCCTTTCACGATCACATATTGCAAACCTGTCTTCAAGTTTTGATAGTCTGTCCTTAGTTTCTTTCAAGCAGTTTTGCCAGCTTTCAATGGAGTTTTTAATTTCCTGGTAATCTCTTTGAATCTGTTTCATGTATTCCAGGTTTTCTTTATATTCTTTATCGAACGTTTCTCTCCTTTTTGTGTGTTCCTCCCTTCTTCCATCTGTGTCTTCTTGAGAGGTGCTCAGCATTTCTTTTATTAATATACTTATATCTTGCTTTACCTTATTTAATATTTCAGTTTTGAGCTCATCTACAAGGTCTTGAAGATAACTCTTAATGTCCACTGATGCCGTGTCTGATGTTGCATGTTTGCTGCCCTCAATCTCTTTTGTATTTCCCTCTCCTGAATCAATGTTCTCAGGGTTTTGGGCTGGGGACTTTTTCTTGTTTCTTTCTCTTGTCATGTTTTTGGTTTCTTCCATACAGATGTATAGTGGAGGTTCCAGCCCCTTTCCTCACTGGTTATGGTTCTTCTGAAGCACACTGGCAAGGGATTTCTGCCTTGTCCAGTTTGCTCTTGGTCACTGAGGTGCAAGCAGGGGCTACGTATGCTGCCCCCTCACCACCAGGCCAGTCAACCTTTGATGCAGCCTTCACCAGGTTAGTGTGTGCTGGGCATAGGGAATTGATTTGGGATGACCTGTTGGGTCCCAGCCAGGGGCATGACCCAGGCCAAGAAGATTCCACCAATCTGCTCTGGGAAAGGAGCAACCAACTGAAGTCACTGTCATTCCTAGTTCAGGCTCCTCCTGCCCAATTCCAACCTGTTGTCCATTTGGTCGCCCCCTTCCTATGGTGGTGGTTTGATTCCCAGCACTCACTGCAGGTTAATGCAGGTCCCTTGTTGGCCCCACTCTCCATTGGGCTTGCCAACCTCCATCTTCAGCGCGACCAGCTAGTAGCAGCAGCGGGACTTTGGGTAGCTCCAGCGGGTAGTGGCTGCACGAGACTGAGCCGCTGCAGCCAGTCATAGCAGCATGAATTCAGGCAGCTCCAGAGTGCTGTGGCCGTTAATCTTAGCTTCTCCAATGGTAGCCCCGGGACTGTGTGTTTGACCTGCTCTTTTGCCTTTAGTTTCTTTCTGGGTCGAGAGGATCTATCTCCCTCTGTCTGGACCTTTCCAGGACGTTTTATTCCGGCATGACTTGTCTCTCTCAGGGGAGGCTCTGTATCCTGCTGCGTATTGATCCACCATCTTTTCTCAGCTCCCCCCCCCCCGCCTTCACAACTTAATTAAATCTGGTTTTGTCCCTGGGTCAAGGCCTTTGTTCCAGTTAGCCATCACCCTAGCTGGATTTAGGATCCCCTTGGTGCCTTAGTGTCTTTAGTCTCACCATGGGTTGCACTGGAAGTGGTAAATTAGAATTAACTCACTAGAATTCCAATTGTTTTCCCTTGGGATTACAAATATAAACTTCCAGAACCTGGAGAAGACCAGGGAAAAGTTTTCTATATTATGGCAAAATCTTAGTGGAAGCAGAACAACAGGTGATTTTCTTCCCTCTCCTCCTCCTCCTCATTCTTCATTTAAAAAAAAACTATCTACCAAAAGGAGAAAACATATCGGGATATTTTAAAACATTATCTTAATATCTAATCTAAATTGAAGAATAAGGCCATGGGAAATTATGAAGTATGGGCTTCTATTTTTAATTATATGAACTCCAAGAAAAGAAAAACTAGTTTTCCAATAATTAAAATATTTGCTAAATTTTATTACATTTTTCATAAATGTGAATTCAAGTTAATTGTGGATATCCAGAGGGGAATTCTGAAGCCAGTGGGAAAAATCCTTAAATATTACTTCAGCTACACCAGGCAAAACATTTTAAAGGGTTTTCTCAGGATAGAAGCAGCAAGATAATGAGTTTTAGAAAAAAAGATTCTCACCATCAATCATCAGCTGATAAATCAAGAACATCCACCAGAAGTCACATTTATGTTAGTGACAATTTCATTTCCCTTACAATTTTAGGCACATTTGTTAAAAATCTTATAACATAGTTGGGGAAGGATGAGATTTGTATGTGGCTAAGATTAGAGAGGGTAGGGGGTTCTGTTGGGCTATTAGAACAAGGCCAGAAATGATCAACTTCCATAATCACCAAGGTGATGAATACTTCACTATTAATGGGTTTTTCCTCTCTAATCAGCAATGTTCTTTTAAGAATTTTCATTAACTTCAATGAATATTTAATGCATACTATACACAAGTTGTTGTGCTGGGGTACAAAGATGAATTGGGGATGGGATGTGGGCAACAATAGGGAAGAATCCATTCATTCATTCATCCATTCACACTTGGGTGTGACTTAGTTGTTCCATAAATTTTTCATTTTCCTGGGCATTGGGGTTAATAAGAGCCTTGGATGCCTAAAGAGAGAAACAGGAAGCAGGAATAGAATGAAAGTTGGAGGAGGAATCCACCAAATACTATCATATTTCCTTGATTTTACTTGCAATTTCTTCTTCCCTTACACTCACATTTTAATATTAAGTCACAATTTTCCTGAAACCTATAAATATATTAACAAGGTGCTGCATATCTTTGTCTTAAAATTATATTAAGTGGTATTTATTATAATCCAAGGCATGTTATACTTAAAGAGAATATTAATATTTTTCATTGAAATTTTAGGTAACTGAGAGAGATTTATATGAAGCTATAAAATGTAAGAGTCCATGTACCTCTTACCTAGTTGCCCTTAAAGTTAACATTTTGCAAAACTATAGTACAATATCACAACAGAGTTACTAATTGAAGATCTTAATAAGATTCTACCAGTTTTCTCCTGTGTGCTGGTTTCTATGCAGTAATATCACATATATAGGTATCTTGATTACATTTCTCTCGTTGCTGAGACAAAATACCCAACACCCAAAATCAAAGAAAAGGTTTATTTTGCTCATTGCTTGTGGAAGTTATAGTCCATAATCAGCTGTCTCTAAGGCAGAGTGGCATGGTACCAGGGTAACACCTTAAGGCAGCAGCCAGCAAAAGCAAAAAGAGGGGCAGAGCAAGCCTCTTTTCCTCCCTTATACTGTATTCGGGCCACCCCCACCCCATCCCAGGGCAGATGTAGCACTCACAAAATCTCTGTTCCGTCCTCTTTCATAAAATGAGGATATTTACAAAGTAAGGACCCTGGCTCCCTGCTGAGTCTTTTAGGTAAACTTCTAAACTGCTCAAGTTGACACAATGTATCAACCAAAACAATCGGTTTGTATATCCACTGCTTGGATCAAGATTCTGAATGCTCTCCTCACCACAAAATCCCTTCATATTGCCCTTTTATAACCAGACCTACCTTTATCCTGCCCATACTTCATCCCTAAACCCTGCCAATCAATAATCTGTTCTCTATTTCTAAAATTTTGTCATTACAAGAACATTTACATGAATGCAATAGTACAATATGTAACTTTTTACAATACATTTTTTTCATTTAGGATAATTCTCTACAGATTTGTCTGAGTTATATGTATTGTATCCATATTTCCTTCCTTTTCTTTGTTGAGTAGTTTTCCATGGGATGTTTACCCGCTCACTTGTTGAAGGACATCTGAGCTGTTTCTGTTTTTTGGCTATCAGATTGGTAGATCAGCAATATTTATAATATCTACCACATAAGCTAGGTCCTTTCATATTCATTGTCCCAAATAATTTTTACCACCCAAAGCCCTTGTGAGATAAATATTAGTATCCGCAATTTATAAAGTGAGTGGTGCCAATTTACATGTAGGCATCATACCATTGTCAAGTCAGAATTCATATGCAGATATTCAACTCCCAGCCCCATGAGTTCTAGTTGTCTGTTTATTTGATGGTTTTTGACTTGGGCTGTTGTGGGTGTTGGGGCTGCAGCTGGTCAGAATGAGCTTAGAATGAGAGCATTCATGGTTATTTGTGCACTCCGGGATATTTGTGCCTAGATTTCTCCATTATTTTCCCCTTATAAACCAGGCAGACCAGTAAAATGCTGGGTAGATCCCCTGCTTCATGGATTTCTGTATTGGAAGTGCCTGTGCTTAAAAGATCATCAACAAAGAAAAAAAGTGAAGATGAGATTTGGCTTCCCTCATCTTGACAAATATGCACTTGTTTCTTGTGTACTTTCCTGCTTTGTTTTCCAAGTGACAAATGTATTAGGGGAGTGGTAACCAAATGCACACACTGTCATTCTGAAAACAAATGACTGTGAATACCTCACTAGCTCATATAGTACCAGAAAAAGCTTCAGAGTAGCCTATCCATCCAAGGGGTGGGACATGTTCTGCCTGTCAAACTCAAGCACAGGCTTGAGAAGAATGAGTGTGCCTGTCAAAAAGGAGCCAGTCCTTTGTGGGAGAGGCTCCAGGAAAACCAGCACTGCATGTGGATGTTACCCATTTTGGGACTCAGCCCTCTCTCCTAAGGAAAGTGCTTTTCCCACCAAACCAGTGGTACCCCTTTCCTCCACACTTTCTCCCCCTTGGGGCAACAGCAAGGGGCACATGTAAATTTTAATGGGGGAATTTAAAAAATGATGAAATTCAACCATGCACACATCACAATGATTAAAGCTAAAAACACTGACAATCCCAAATGCTAACAAACTGCAAGGCAACAGAAACTTTCACCCATTGCTGGTAGAAATGCAGAATGAAACAAGCACTTTAGAAATCTCTGGCAATGTCCACAAAAGCTAAACATACATATTTCCTATAACCTAGCAATCTCATTCCTAGGGATAAACTCAAGAAAAATGAATGCTTATCATCACTAAAAGATGGGCACAAAAATGTTCATAGCAGCTTTGTTTCTAATAGACAAAAGCTGTAAAAGTGCAATGTCATCCAGGGAGCACTGCATAAATGAATTGTTGAATATTCATGCAATGGAATCTCACACAGCAAAAATCTGATATGGACCATGTAGATGAATCCTATAGACATTACATTTTTTTAAAAATCCAAACTCAAAAGAGTATACACCATGTGACACCATTTACATGAAGTTCAAGAACTGGTAAATCTGTGGTGGTAACCAGGATAGTAGTTACCTCTAAGGAGTTGGAGGTGCTTACTGAATGAAAAGGAGCAGGTAGACCCATCTATGGCATTAATGGTGAATCTACACTAAAAGTTTACTATCACTATTCTAGACTATCACAAATGGTCCTATACCTTGATATGGGTGGTGATCACTTGAGTATATACATGGGTAACAATTCACCAAGCAAAACACTTAGGACCTGTACACTTTGTACCCTTTAACATTAAATAGTATACCAGAATTCTTAGTGTTTTTTTAATGGAGAATTATTCCCCCATTTATCTCTGGATTGGGCTACCCTTTTTTTGATGTCCTCCTCCTCTTCATCTGTGGACACCAGCAGATGGGACAGAGCCAGTTGATGACACCAGCAGGTGGGACAGAGCCAGTTGATGACTCCACCCTTCCGATTATTTCAGGGAGCCAGGTTGATACGTAGTAGGCATAATTACTGAGAAGCCAGATGACAGACGGGGACTGCAGTCCAGGCAGGATAAGCACTTTAGACTAAAATGCCTCCAGAGACCTTTCCTGTCTCCTGCTAGCAAGAGGGTGACTCATGCTAGGGTGGAGATGGAAGAATCATTTGAGCATGGGTGATTTCCACTCCCTTAGAAACTTGAGTTCAGGACACACACACACAAATCTTCCTCTAATGACAGACACTAATTCCAGAGGAATGTAAATACTCAAAATGAAAGATAGAGATTTGAAAAAAACTGGCAAATGTGCCAAGCTCACATAATATACACAGTTATTGTTTCTATTTTGTGAACAGCAAATTTTTCATACTATACAATCTCATAAACTTGAGCAAATGCATATCACTATGTAGCCAGCACCACAATCAAGACACAGAACTGTTCTACCACCCCAAAAAATCTCCCTTGGGGTGATCCTTAGTAATCAACACACTGTCTCATCCTCAGAACTTGAAACTACTCATTCGTTCTCTATCCCGGTGACTTTACCTTTTTGACAATGTCACATAACTGAAATCATATAGTATGTAGCCTTCAGGGTCTGGATTCTTGCTCTTAAGATCATAAAGCCTTTGAAAATCATCCATGTTATTATATGTACAAATATTTTACTTATTTTTATTGCTCAGTCGTCTTCTCTACTATAGATAAGACACTTTGTTTGACTACTCACCAGTTAAAGGACATTTGGGATATTTCTAGGTTTTGGTGATTATGAATAAAGCATCTATAAATATTCCTGGAAAGATACTTATATGAAAATATCATTTTGTTTCTTGGGCAAATATTCATGAGTGGTATTGCTAAGCATAGGTTTAATTGTGAAACAGCAAAAGTTTTCCAAAGTGTACATCCCCATTAACAGTTAAGAGAGCTCCAATCATTGCACGTCCTTGCCAATATTTTGTCTTAGTGCTTTCAATAATGTTTAGTCATTGTAATAAGTATGAAGTGGTATCTCATTGTGGTTTTAACTTCATTTCCCTAACAACTAAGTTAATGAGTATCTTTTATATGCTCACTTACCATCCATTTATCTTCTTTGGTGATATAACTGTTCAAATCTTTTGCCCATTTTTTTTACTAGAATATCTATTTCTTTTTTGATGAATTTGGATAGCTCTTTAGTCTGGATATCAGCTCTGTCAGAAGTATAATTTTCTCCTGGTCTATGGTTTATTTTCTCTCTCTCTCTCTCTCTCTCTCTCTCTCCAGGTGAGCTTTAATTTATCATAATACTTTAATTTTTATACATAAAAAATTAACTAAAGGTTCTGGTGGTTAAAATCACTTGTGCTTAGGCCAAGAGTGATAGCTCATGCTTGTAATCCCAGCACTTGGGAGGCTGAGGCAGGAGGACCATTACAAGGTCGAGACCAGCCTGTACTACAAAGTGAGCTCAAATCCAGTCTGAACTGCATAGCAAGACCCTGTCTCAAAAAGACAAAAAAACCACATGTGCTTATAATTCATATAATAAATCTTAGTTCTATAGCCCAGTTCATATTTTCATATAAGCATTTCAAAACCCTTTACAAATACAAGGTAGGCTCATGAGGTACATAAATTTATTCATACCTGTTCAAGTAGTAAGTTAAGTGGAACATGGGTGAGAGGTTTTCCAAAGATGCTACATAAGTCCATACCAATAAAAGTATTATCTACTCTTCATAAATAATCAAACAGAATGACTTTTTTCCTTAGTGTTCATTTACTTTTTTTTCTATTTCTTAACTATTTGACATATTTTTGTGACATAATATTTACATTCACTTTGGGGAAATTGGAATAATATCATATCACTTCTGGATCATTTTCAATCTCTTTCTTCATGCTTTACCCTCCCCACCCTCCTTTCCCTGGTCCCCTTCCACATTTCTCAAAATTCCCTGTTTCCTACTATCTCTTCTTTATTTTACAATTTAATTTATTTACATTTTGAATTTTTCATATAAGAGAAAGCATAGAATATTTGGCTTCCTGTGTTTGACTTTTCTCACTTAACATTATGGGCTCACAATCCATTCATTTTCCTTCAAATAATGTGAATTCATTGAGTTACTAGACATCTAGCCATTTCTGCCCTGGAAGAATTGCTGATTACATGAATCTTAATAGCATCTTTGGAAGAGCATAAGTTTTTAATTTTAATAAAGTCCAATTTATCAACTTTTCTTCAATGGATCATTCTTTTTTGTGTCATGTCTAACTCTCAGAGTCACAAAGATTTCCTCCTATGCCTGTCTAGATAGATTATAACTTCATGTTTTATGGTGTCTATGATCCCTTTTGGGTTAATTTTTTATAAGTTGTAAGATGAGTTGAGGGTCATTTTTGCATATGGGCATCCAATTGTTCCAGCACCACTTATTGAAAAGACTATTCTTTCTCCATTGAATTGCCTTTGTAATTTTGATGAAAATTATTTGTGTTTGAGGGGGTTAACTTCCAGACTGTATTCTATTTCACTGATTTATGCTTCTAGTTCCTTAAATAACTTTTCTTAAAATTATGAGTCACTTGTACTGATTCATATCCCCAGTCCTTTTTTATTTTTCATTTTGAGATAGGGTCTCCCTAAATCACTCAGGCAGGGCTCAAACTTATAATCCTCCTGCCTCAGCTTCCCAGAGTTCTGGAATTACAGGTGTGCAACACCATGCCAAGTTTGTTTCTAGTATTTTACCAGTACCATTATGATCTTGATTAATGTGGCTTTATGATAAGTCTTGAAATTAAATAGTTTGAGTTCTCTAATTCTGCTCTTTTCAAAATTTTTCAGTATTCTAGTCCTGCTGAGATTTTTATTAAAACTGTACTGACCCCTGATTGATGTCTCTTCAAATAAAAAAACAGAGACTCTACTGAATCTCTGGACCAATTTGTTAGAGAACTGACGTAGAAACAGTATTAAGTTTTTGTTGGATGAACATTGTATACCTTCCCATTTATTCACCTCTTTCTTGGTTAATTCCTTCAGTGTTTGGCATAAAGATCCTGCACACAGTTTGTTAGACTTACACTCAGTACTTCAATATTGTGTTTTTGAAAATATTATTATTTGTAAAATTTGAATTCCAGTTGTTTATTGCTAGTGTACCCTTGTACGAACACAGTAAATGTTTACATGCAGAGTCTGTGAAAAAATGTGTACATCTGGAAAAGTAAAACTTGTGTAAATATCTTAACACCAAATTTATTGAAACATCATGAGATTAATGTAAGTTACCTTTGGCCTCTGCAATTACAAGTGGTGCTCAAAGTTGTAGCTGTTAGCTTCTAGACATTTATTGATAGGGCAAACTGCTAAAGTGTATATACAATTTTTTTACATACTGTGCATTTACCTTGTGTCTAGAAAATTTCTAAACTTACTTATCAGTTCTAGGAGCTTTCTTTTATATCTTTGGCATTTTCTATATAGATAATTATGTCTTCTGTAAAATATAAATAATTTTCCCTCTCCAATCTGGATGTCTTTTTTATATGCATTTTAAGGTCACTCTATCCACTAAAGGCTAAAGTTTTCCCCTTTCAAATCCAAACTTTTCAGTTCATAAAATGTTGCCTATCTCTCATATTGTATACCAATATCTAAACTGGTAATCACTTATACCTCATTGGTCAGTATAGGTTAGGTTTTGCTGTAGTAATAAATAGTTCCAATATCTCAACAACAAAAATATGTCTCACAACAAGGCCGGGCATGGTGGTGCACTCCTGTAATCTCAGCACTTGTGATGCCAAGGCAAGCAGGTTACTGTGAGGAAGAAGCCAGGCTGGGCTACAATGTGAGTTCAAGGCCAGACTAGACTTCATTGTGAAACCCTGTCTCAAAAAGACAAAAAAAGTCTCACAACAAAAAAGTTCATATATTGCTTACAGTATATGTCCATCACAAGTGGACAGTACACTGTCCACCATGGTTTTTCAGGGACCCAAGTAGAAAGACCAGCCACTATCTTAAATATAGACTGTAGTGGTGATAAAATAAGCATGGTACTGGCAAAGAATTATACCTGAGGATCAATGGAACAGATTAGAAGATGCAAGCACAACTACAAAGACATTCAGCCACCTGATATTTGACAACGAGGCTAAACATGTTCACTGGAAGAAGGACAGCCTCTTTAATAAATGGTGTTGGAAAATTGGCTCTCCACATGCTGAAGACTGAAACTAGATTTATGCATATCACCATGCACTAAACTAAAGTCTAAATGGATCAATGACCTAAATATTAAAACAGAAACACTAAATCTACTGGAAGACAAGGTAGGTAGAAGTCTTGGAGACATAGGGGTAGGCAGAGAATTCATGAACAAAAGCAAACTGCACGGGGAACACTTCAAAGAATCAACAACTGGGATCTCATATTATTGAAAAGTTTCTGCACTTCAAAAGAAATCACCAACAGAGTGAAAAGAAAACCCAAAAGAAAATCACCAACAGAGTGGAAAGAATTTTAGCCAACAACCCCTCAGACAAAGGACTTATGTCCAGAATATATAAAGAATTGAAAAACATCAAGCCCCCCAAATTCAAAGACCCTCCCCAAAAATGGGCCTCCAAGATGAACACACAGTTCTCAGATGAAGATATACAAATGGAAAATAAATACATGAAGAAATGTTCACCATCACTGATTAGTCAAGAAATGCAAATTAAAACAGCACTGAGATTTCATCTCACTCTGGAAAGAAGAGCTGCCATCAAGAAATCAACTGATAACAAATGTTGGCGAGGCTGCGGGGAAAAAGGAACACTGCTCCACTGTTGGTCAGAGTGCAGACTGATGCAACCAGTATGGAAATCAGTATGGAGAATTCTCAGAAAACTAGGATTGGAAGTTTCATTCAACCCAGCTATTTCTCTCCTGGGTATTTTCCCAGAAGAACTGAAAAGGTCATATCACAGTGATATATGTGCACCCATGTTCATAGCAGCACAATTTGTAATAGCTAAATCTTGGAAACAACCCAGATGCCCATCAACTGCAAAGTGGATGAAAAAGATGTGGTATTTTTATACAATGGAAAACTACTCAGCTATAAAAAGGATGATCTTGAGGCCTTCATAGGTAAATGGAGACAATTTTAGGCTATCCTCCCTAGTGAAATAAATAAGAATCATATTTATAAATATCACATTGTGTCTCTAATGTAAAAAGTAATAAGAAATGTATGAGTAATACAACCCAAAGTATGTAATTGCTATTGTAAAAAAGAGAGGAAAAGAAAGTGCTCTAAAGGATACAACTTCATGTATGTTTAAGTATGTAGGATTGATAACCATATTACTAAGTTTTTGTCGGATAGGTGAACAGAACTGTTTGCAGTCTCACTGTTTGAATTTCCACTTTGTATGCTTTACTTTTTTAACTTGAACAACTACTTCTAAGAGGACAATATGTAATTATTGACTAGTGATTTTTACTGTTTTTTTGTAATTATGTACTATTTCTTCCCTGTTTCTGTTTTTTTTTCTTTAAATAAAATTTTTAAAAAATATATAGCCTGTGGTTGTCCCAGAGCAAAGAATTTTAGATAATAACCCAGAAGATTTAATTATCAGGCCCAGAATTCCTATATACATTGTACTCATAAATCACTGACCAGGACAAGTCAGGTGACCCAACCACAAGGGGTCTAGGAAATAGAAGTCTACTCTATGCCTGGATGTAAAGAGCCAGAAATAATTGGTGAAGAGTACTAATTATTATTAAGGAATGCAACATACCCTGAACAAAGTAAGACATAAAAACATCATCTAATAGAAGCTAGGAAGTGATGTGTGCCTTTAGAGATATGGAAGAAGCGCAATTAAGAATTAACAGATGCCCATTGTGTGTATTCTGAGGAGGCCTCCTCAGGCAGCAGGAAACTTTGACGATGGGCCTGGAAAGATAGTGGCACTTAGGTATTCAATATGTTTGCATTTTATAACATAGTAGAGTGGTTAAGAGCAGAGCTTCTGGAGCCAGATTATCAGTTCACATTCCAGATATGACCAGTACTAGCTGGGAGACTTTGAGCAAGTCAGTTAAATTCTCTGTGTATAAATTTCCTCATCTATAAAATGATGCTACTAATAGTCCCTGCTTTTTAGGATGGTGAGAGGAGTAAATGAGTCAATATTTATAAAAATCTAAAACAGTATCTGCACATAATGCTATGAATGGTAAACACACCCAGGCACACCCACACCCACATCCCTTTTATTGACCAATTATGAATCTAAACATTCAAACAAGCCCTTTCCTAGATATTTTTAAATGCAGAGATGGATATGTAAAAAAACGAGAAAATGAGTTATCTCTGATTAAATTTTCTGGGGAGAAAGTTCTACAAATTGACAAAGTCATCCTTCATTGCTTCCTTGACCCTGAGCACTGAGCAGGGGCTCTCCTTCCATTTTCCAACCAGAAATTCTGATCCAGTTTCTTAGCTGTAGGTTAGCATTTTCCTTTCTCTCTAACTCTGCAGAATTACAGTGTGTTTAGGAAGATCTATTCACCAAACTAAATGAAATGAAACCTTCATTCAGCACCTGCCTGGGGAAGTCTTTGAGCACACAGAGGAGTAGCAACCTTGCAGGAGAGATAAGCATATGAAAATAAGGGATTTACCCAGAGACACTGTCAGGCAAGGGATGGCATTAGCACCAGCAGACCTCCATGTTCCTTGGAAGATGAGCAAATGCATAAATATTTCTGCTATGAATGGAAGAATAAAGAAGCTCCTAAGAAGAGTAATAACAAAACCATTCAGTGGTCTAGTTTGTTTGAATGAATAAAACTTTCAAAAAAACTCCCATATTGGGTCTCATGACAACCCTATAAAGAATGCAGGGCTGGGAGTTGTATTCACTCCCAGTTCAAAGCTGAGAAAACCGAAGCTGAGTGGACTTGTCCGTGACTCTGCAGCTGGTAAGCAGCAGAGGAGAAACTTGAACTCAGAGACCCTTCTACCCCACCGTGAGTTTTCCTTAAAGGCCTGTTTCCAAAAAGTTGGAAGGCTTGTTACTAGTGCAGCACCACCTAACATTATCTTACATTTTATATGTTAATTAGAAAAAAAAAGTAAAACCAGGACAAACTAATAATTTCTGAAGCATCTCTTTTCAATACATTGTTTTGATCAATTATAACAAAATCTTAAGCAATTAATGGCACAGATGGTACACAGATATGGCCAAAATTTTGAAGATAGTCCCAGAAGAGTGAAGACTTCAAGCCCTGCTATAGAGCTGTTAGAAAGAAAGTGACTTGGATATGGGTGCACTAGGTCTGGCTTTGTCGCTAAAGGATGATATGACCTGTCTGCCACTGAGCTGTCTGAATCTCAGCCTTACCCTATGGACTGGAAGAGTGCTTGTTGCAGTAATTTCTAGGGCCCCTCCAACTAGAATCTCGGATAGAGTTGGGTGTTATGTCTAAGAAAGTGTAAAGGATGGGGCTTCTTTGGCTCCTTCTTCCACAGTCAGCTTTAATTTGTCTGATATAAAACTGACAAGAGGCTTTGGGGCACATTTCTCTGTGTCAGCTGCTAAGAATCTCTTTTCTAGGGAACTTCTACCAAAGGCCCCTTCCTTGGCTGTGCACCCTGGGCCCCACAGCCAGCTCAAGAGGGGAGATTGTGACAGGCAAAGAAGGGAAAGGGGGGTTTCTGCAGAGCTGCCCTAAGATAAAGAAAGAGCAAAATAGAAGTCTTGTCAGAATTCCAGCAGGGAGGGGATTTAGGGCAGTGATAGGAACAGAATTCATGACAGGCTCACTAAGAATGGGGTCAGGGTCAGTGGGAAGGTTTTGGGGAATAGCCATGGATCCCATTTGAATGTATCTTAGATGTACTTCTAGATGAATGGGACAATAGCAGCTCTGTCAGCATTGAATGAGATCAGCACAAAGAACAAAAAGGTATAGGAGGGTCACCATCAGCTACTGAAATTATGAAGAAATCCAGAGCCACTCTAACCTGCTTTGTGACCTTAAGCAAGAACATAGTCTCCCCAGACCTCAGATTCCCCATACGTGACACTGATATAACAACTGTAACCATCTCCCAAGGTTATGGTGGAGAGGAGATAAAGTAATGCATGCACAACCCAAAATGTGGTAAGAACACAATGCCACTGATTGCTTACTTTTAATGATCTTATACTGGAAACTCAGGATAAAATTCTAGGTCAGAGTTAGACAAATGTCTAACTTGGACACCAATTAGTCCTGAAACTTTAGGCTTTGGTTTTCACTGATAAAATAGTGACACTAATAGTACACATGTCAGGAGAGGGGTGCCCCAAAGATTCCATTACATAATAATACAAAGCAGCGATCAGAATGTCTGTACATTTGACCTTGTCAGTAAAAGTTGCACCCCCCAAATCATCTCTCAAGGAAAGATTCATTGCTGCAGGGAGCACTACCAGTAGACAGCATTCACTGTCAGCACCTTCAGGGTCTTTGTGTCCCTCAGAAGTTCTCTGAAGCAGAACCTCCCACTTTCTCGTTGTCCCCGAGATATTTAGCACAGTACTGCAAATACAGCAGGTCAGCTCTAAATGTTCATTGATGGACTAATTTGATGACTTATTTCTGGAACATGAACTACATTTAAATGGAGCATAACTTTGAAACGGTTCAGGTTAGAGCCTAAGTGCAAGTCAATGTAGCCTAAGTGCAAGTCCACCGTAGAGACAAAGTTGCCATTGCCAGTATCTCTCACTAACTTAAGAGAGTTTTTATTTTTTAGATAGGATACAGAGCCCCAGCTTTTTGGGATCCAGTTTATTTCTTGTCAAAATCCCTCCATTCTCCCCCTAGGCCTGGCTGGGAGGGAGGACACTAGGTTCGTGTTGACCTCATTTAGACTCAAGTCTGCCTGTGAAAATACAGTCCTGGCAGATGTGCCCTTTCGAGGAGATTTTTATCTTACAGAACTTGACAGATTTTCGGCCTCACTCTTTAATTTGAAGTTTCTCATATTACACCCTCCCCTCCCATCATTCCAGCTTGGGTAATTTTTCTCTAAAGCGACAGTTTCTCAGTTGGTGGTTGCATTCCAGAGTGGGTTGATGTGAAAGGCAGAATTGCCACATCTTGAATAACTTAGAGCAAAGTGAGCACTGAATATGGGATTGACCAGAATGAAGCACAGTCTGGACTTTGGAGCAGGAGTTTCCAAACACCAAGCTTGGCCCTGTTCCATGGAGTTACAATTCAATGAGGGTATGCTAAATGCCCTAATGGCCACCAATACTTTGCAACTCCTCTCACAAAGTGGAGTCAATTTCTGCATCCCTTCAGTCCAGGCTGGACTTGTGACTTGCTCGTCCAATGGAATGCAACAGAAGTAACACTGTGCAATTCCTAGCTTAGGGCTCAAGAAGCCTCCAAACCTCTACTCTTGAGCTCTTGGGACACCAGAACTGCCATGTGAATAAGTCCAGGCTACTCTGCTAGAGGATGAAGGAATGTGTGGAGAAAGACCCCGTGCTCCAGCCTTCCCGTGAAACCCACTGGAAAGCAGCCAGCCACAGCTGGTCCATCAGCCGACACATGCATATCAGCAGCCTGGCCCAATCAGCCAAGAACCACTCAGCTAAATGAGATCAAACTGGCAGCAGAAGAACTCACAAGTAATCAAACTCTTGGGGTTGTTTGTTCCATGATAAAAATGCTAAGAGGAAGAATATCTGATGTAAAGGTGGCAAAAGGAAAGAAGAAAATAAACAAATGAACACGATAATACAGATTATAACAGGAACAATACAGGAAATAAACAGGGTGAAATGATAGACAAGAATTATGGATAACAAATTCAGAAAACACAGTCAGGGAAGACCTCTTGAAAGAGGTGAGATTATTGCTGAGACTCAAATGAGGAAAAGTAGCCAGTTAGGTGGAGACTTGAGGACAAAGGAAACTGGAAGTCAGAGCCTCTGAGTGTGTTATCCAGGAGCAGAAACAAGGCTAGTGGCTGCAGCATGGTGACAGGAGAAGGTGGCCAGAAGGAAAGACAGACTTGGATCAGGCACAGTAAGAAACCATTAGAGAGTTTTAACCACTAATTTCCACCAGTGAAGGCTACTCTGCCTGCAGGGTGGAGATGGATCATTGGAGCAGAGCAGACCATGCCTGTTCTAGAGGGAAAGTCCCCTTGCAACACACATGCTGGTCTGAAACCAGATTTCATTATTTGATCCATGTGTCTAACCAACTGCAGGTCATTGGTATTACTTCACTCTTTATATGCCTATTCCAAATTTTTATTGGGGATTTTTTTAAATTTTATTTTCTTTTTTTATTGGCAAATAATAATTGTATATCTTTACGGGGTACAGTGGGATACATAAGCATATAATTTTCTCATATTTCATACAGATTTTGTGAGTTATTAATAGGTACATGAGGTTTTCCTCATATTTAAAAAGTAGATAAAATGAAAATCCAGCATCTGGATGTATGTAGACTCAAGTATTTGGCTCATAACTCTTAATTTCACTATTTTGTGAATAGAATTAAAATTTCCCCCAGGCAGAACCTCCTTTTGAATATCATCATTTCTGTGAATGTTTTTAAGCAGAGCCCCCATTACGGGCTCTGCAGACATCCATGTTTGCTTATAAGCCACTTACTTGAAATGGTTTTTTCCTAGAAGTTAATTTGGAAACATTTGTTTCTCTAAACTTTATCAAGTCACTTTCAATTCTGCTGCCTCTTACTTGATTGCTCTTTGGCATGCCTTCAAAAACTAGGTAATAATAGTACTTTCCATATGGTGGTGTGATAGTTTAAAACAATACCACTGCTGGCACACAGTAGGTGCTCAGTATTAGTTTTTATTATTTAATATCAAATGCTCTTGGGATGCCATTTAGTAGGCTACATGGCTTTGTAAGTGTGACTATTTGAACATTGCTAAATAACATTTCACTTAAAACAGTGAAAACTCAAATCACAGATTCAGCATTTCCTTCCTAATTTTCTCTCTGTGAGTTCTGACTGCTTTGGTTGTCCACTAATGACAGGTTCTCCTGGTCACTGTTCCCTTGGCCAGTGCCAGAATTGAAATCTCCACTGTGGATTGTACAGTACATGAAAGAAAATCACATCAACTGTATTTTGCATGGAACTGTAACAGTCAATTTGACTGTTGCTGCAAAATAGGTGGTGTTCCAGGTAGGTACTCAGAGGTTGCAATTAGAGAGGTGCTGGGGCTGAGGTCACCTGACCACCTTATTTCATCAAATGTCTAGAGATTGGGCTGGAAAGACACAAAGAGCTAGCCACTGAATGACAGCTGAGGCTCATCATGTATCTTTATCTCTATGTCTTTCTGTGTGGTTTCTCTCCAACATGGCAACCAGAAGATAGGCAGACTTCTTATTTCTTATATGCCAGGGTTGCTTAGCTCTCCAACAGAGCTTGTCTGGAGGAGGGAAGAGGGAGATAGAAGAAGAAATAGAGATAGACAACAATCCAACAACAGGCAGAAGATGTACTGCCTTTTTTTGGCTTGGGTTCTGAAGTCACGTAATAGTCACAAATAATATTGTATTCTACTACATAAGGCTGTCACTAGGCTGTCAATATTTAAGGAGAAGAAATCTAGTCTCCAGCTCTCAATGGGGCTGTGGCACGGTTCTGGATCTTAATATAATGGCCTTTATTTTTTGGAAAATATGCTCTACCACAAATGGAATGGGCCACTCAGTTAAAGCTGAACAGGGAGATAATACCCATATCAACAGCAACAAAAAAATCACAGGTTATGCTTTAATTTATGGATCTACCTTGGTGGCTTTGTCTTTATTAGATGTGGAGGGGGATTATGGGAAAAAGAGAAAAGGGAAGAAGGAAACTCATGCCTATTGAGCACCTATTATGCCCTGAGTGATTCATGCAAATCTAACTACAGATCAGCAACTATTCAGCGCATGATCTTGTGGACTGCAAATTTGAGTTGGGTTTAGCTGTGCAGTTTTTTCTGATTTATGCCAGCTGATTGCCGAGTTTGCCTGTACAATCTCAATAGCTTCCAGATCAACTGGAGGCTGGTTGACAGTCAGCTAAGGCAACTTGGTTCTCTTCCACATGCTCTCACTCTGCAGCAGGCCAGCCTGGAGTCTGTAGTTACTTTGCTCATTGCCAAAACAAAATACCTAACACCCAAAGTTAATGGAGGGAAGGTTTATTTAGCTCACACTTCTTAGAGGTTTCCATCTATAATCTGCTGGCTCCAAGGCAGGATGGCATGACACACAAGCATCCCAGAGGAGAAACAGTTTGTGGTGGGAAGAAGGTAGCACAGCAACAAGGGACAACCACAGCTCTTTCAATCCTCTTGTATCATTTTATCTAGACTACTTAAGACAAGTAGCACTCACACCCTTAATCCTAGTGCCCTTGATCTGAGCATTGCACCATGAATCAATCCAGGCATCACTCTCTAGATTCAGCCATCTCTGAAAAATATCCCACCTATGAATGCATGAGGCTTGGGGGGAGACATCTAGACACAAGCCATAACAGGGTCCTAGAGCCTCAAGCTTCATTATGCAAGCACTTTTCAAGTCACTTCTTATATTGCAATTGCCATTGTCCAGTGAGTAAAGTGAATTACACAGCAATACCAGGTCAACAAACAATACAAGAGTATGACTACAGGGAAGAAAGTATTTCAGGAACATATTCTGACATATCATAGCATTAGACAGAAACATTTCTTCACCAACTAACCTGCAATAATTTCTCATAGGCAAGTCCAAGTGAGAGGAGGACCCAACTGGAAATTCCTCATGCTTCTCATGTCCGGCTAGGAATCCTGGAATGAAGTCAGCACAGTTTGAGGCAAAGAAGATCTAAATAGAACAAGAATGAGGGGAAATTTTGAGATATTAGGATCTCAGAGATAAAGAGTGAGTTTGGGGGTGCCACTGAGAGACAGCATTCTCCAATCAGGCTCATTTTCCCCACCGCACAGTATGCAAATCGTTAAAGGAACAGGTATTTTATTGTGTTTGCAATATATAATAATGACATTCATCTTGGAGAACTGGTATGTGTACATATTGCGTCTTGATCATTCTAAATTCCCCTTCTATCTCTACAGAGTCAGCTTCTATGATTCTTACCATCTCTGTTTTATCTTGCCATTTAAATAATTTGTATTTTGGGTCTCTTGTATCAGAAAAACTATGTGACATTTAATCTTCTGTTTCTGATTTATTCCACTTATTATTATGGTCTCAAAATCCATCAATTTTCTTGCAAATGATTCAAATTTATCAAGTTTTATAAGAGGTGGCCAAGTGTGTGGAAATGGGAAAATAAATTTCAAATCTGCCTTGCAGAGGCTTGGGTCCAGGGAAATTTATGGGCTGAGGTGCTGGGGATAGGGGTGTGATTGGAGGTTTACTAAGAGCAGATGAAGCAGGCTAAGTAGACAGTTTACTCAGATTTTCCACCAGTTTCAACAGTGTGGTTTTCAGAAGGCTGGTTTTGCCAGAAAACTACCTGAATAACAATACTGGCATTCTGATGCTTACCTACTTTCAACATTAGGATGTGATGCTTTACTTTGAAAGTTCCAGGCAAATCGTCAAGGATCAATAAATCATTATCATCACCATCAGCTATGTGGTCCCAGGAAGGGAAACAATAGAAGAGGGGATTTTGGCCAGGTTTTATAACACTTGCCCCTTGATTCCCTTTTGGAGAGAGAGAGAGAGAGAGAGAGAGAGAGAGAGAGAGAGAGAGAGAGAGAGAGAGAGAGAGACAAAGAGAGACAAAGAGAGACAAAGAGAGACAGAGATCAAAATCTGAAGTGCTCTTTTTTTTGTCTATTGAACTGTGTTTCTTCAAATAGGACATCAACCAAGTCTGAATAGGGGAAGCTAAGTCTTATATTAAGGCTACTCACCCAAAATGACGCTCTTATTTAATCCACATAATAATTTTGCAAAGTAGCCATTGTACTTCTACCTTTACAGGTGAGGAAACATCAAACACGGGAAGTTAATCAGGTAGTTTGCTTAAGGTCACTTAGTGTGTGGTGGATGTTAGCATTCAAATCTGTATCTGTCTGACTGAAAGTTCCATGCCCTTTCTCTCATTCTTTCTTAAATTTAATGGAAAAATCTTTTTCTTTATTGTATTTCTCATTCCTTTTCTTTCTGTCTCTGACTATTTATTTTGTGTGGCACTGAGGATTCAACCAAAGGCCTTCACACTGAGCTACAACCCCTGTGCTTTTTAATTTTTTTTTTTGAGATAGGGTCTTGCCTAATTGCTAAAAAGCCTCTCTTGGTTTATCACTCTGAGATCCCTAGGGTGCTCAAAAACCATAAAGTCATGAAGAATAGACTGAGTCATGTAGAGATCTAATGCAAAAGCCTGGGTAACTAGAGTACTTTCTCTGGAGTGGATGAGGGAGGCTTTCTGTGCTACAGTTAAGCAATATCCAGAGGACAAAGGTTTACCACTCAAGGCTCTCCTCATCATTGACAATGACCCTGCTCACCTATGGGATTTGGAAAATAACTGGCTGAAGAATTCTCACAGCTCTTAGTTGAGTCCCTCTCACCTAATACAAGTCCTCTACTGCAGCTTATGGACCAGCAGGTTATAGCTAACTTCAAGAAGCTGTACACCCAGAAACTGCTCCTGAAGTGCTTCCAGATGTCTCAGATACAGATTTAAGTCTTAAAGAGTTCTGGAAGGAGCATTACAACATCCTTTCCTTTGTGAGGTTAATTGACAAATCCTAGGCCATTGTCTCTCTAAGGATACTGAGATCTACCTGAAGGGAAGTATGGCCTAAAATTATACAGGAGACTTTGAAGGCTGTGCAGAAGACCTTGTGGTTAATGACACTGTCGCTATGGTAGAATCCATAGGCTTGCAGGTAGACAGTAGTGATTCAGAGGAAATGGTGGGGGAACAATCAGAGAAACATCAGCAACTTCTGGCTGAGCAACAGAAATGGAAGCTGAGGAGCTTGATGAAGAGAAGGGGGAATATAAACCATCAGTTCGGAAAAGTTCTTCTTCTGAAATAAAGGAAATCCTGAAAAAATAGACAGAGTTACAAACATTTGTAGAGAAGGTCCACCCCGACAGAGAAAATGCCAATTATTGCATTCACTTGCTTGAATGACAAAGTCATGTCATATCATACTACAGAAGAGTGGTAAAGAAAAGACAGAAACACAATCTTAGGCCAGTTTTTAGTTTTGAAAAGGCTGAGACCTAGTGAGCCAGAAGCAGGTCTAGTGGGCTACAGACTCTCCCAAGTAGAAAAGGGACACCAGAAGGCCAGATTCCTGATGTTCTTACAGAGGGGGACTCTCCTTCCAAACAATAACCACCGTCCATTTTACCCTCCCTCCTGCAAGCCAAAGATATCAACTTGAAATTGTTGTTTCTGGTAAACTGGGTACAATTTATAACGTTTTGGTGAGTATAGTAGGAAAATTATTGGCATTTCTGGAGAATTATGCACATTTGTTAAGAGGTGCTTTGAGGGGTTTGGAATGCATTGTGGGTATTTCCATTACTTCTTATAGGAATAACACTCTTGACTTACAACCAACTTGAGTTACAATCAACCCTGGCAAGCAAATTGAGTTTGTAAATCAAGGATCTACTCTACAGGCAGTCAGATAGGCCAAGGCCTTCAGGGGAGTCAATACAGAAGATGAGAACAAATAAAAACTGGCTGGAGGTGCATCACAAGATTAAAGTCACAATGGCCAGATTTACATAATTCCTTAAGGAAGTTTGAGATTATTGGTACCACCCTTTTCAGGTTTCCCATATAAATAAACCATGAGGGGTGGGCCATCCTCTCCTACCCACTAAGACTATAGATTATCAACCAAGGTTAATGATATCATCCATATGCCCTGTTACTACTGGATTAATATTAGCTAAATGGCTATATTTGTAATGTTACTGGTTAATTATAATTTGACCCATGTTGAACCTACCCTTTGTGACTGCACTATAAAAGTTTCTCAGAAATGGGTACATTAGCAACCCATTCAGGACTCTTCCTGTCTCTCAGGACTTATTCCTCTTCCCCATTCCTATTCCCCAGTAAATTTTCCAACTCTTAAAAAAATAAATCAGGAGACTAGAAGAACAAAGGTCAGATGGGAGGAAGTTACCTACCACATGAATGAAGAAGGTTATACAGCCAGATAAGGTAAGTGTGTTACTCAAACTATGGCCAGGAGTGCATTTCAGAATATTATGTTTTTTAGAATTTTCTTTAGGTTTTGGCCTTGCTTATTTCTTCCACTTAGATGCCTCATTTATTTACCAAAAAATGTAAACTATGGCATTGTCCTGTGGCTACATCTATTTCAGGAAGTTAGTATCTAACTAAGCAGAACAATTCTTCCCTAAAGAATAATTTCCATAGGGCTGGGGATTTAGCCCAGTGACATAAGTGCCTGCCTGGCAAGCATGTGGCCATGAGTTTGATCCCCGGTACCAAAAAAAAAAAAAAAAAAAAAAATTTCCATCTCCACCTTCTGTCCTCCAACCCCATCCTACCCACTGCAGTTTGCCAGAAAATCCCTCTGTGGAGTTCCAAATGACCACTACTCCCCCACTCAGGACCATTAGGTCCATAAAGGCAGGCAGAAGGAACTATGACAAAGGGGAAGTAAGAGTAAAGGTGACCCTCTTTATCTCCTAAGAATTTGTGGGAAGCAGAAAGAGATCAATGGCAGCCACACTGAGAGAGAAGACAGGCCCCAGCAAACCTGAATTGGTCCACCCGTGTGGCACATCAGGATGGAGCAAAGTGGCCACTTATCTTTGCAAGATGCCTTTTATTCCTATAGGGTATGAATCGCAGGTCAGATCCAGAACATCTGCTGCACGCCCACCTCAGCGGGATACTGACCCCATGCAGAGGGCAAACAGATGCCTCAGCCAGACACCCAGAGGTCTGCAGGCACCAGGATCCCAGAGAAGGGCGGCTCATCCTGGGAGACCCCCAAGCCTTGTTCACAGAAAAAAGGTCAGATCCTAGATCACCCAAACACATCATCCTGGCACCCATGCAAAGCTAAGGAGCCTGCCTAAGTCCTTGTCCCCATGGAGTTGGAGAAGTGCTGAGACACACGTGTTCACCAAATGAGAGTCTGAATGCCTCGTAAAGGCACACAAATGACTACATTGAAGCCAGACTGCACAGTCCATTACATTTTATCCCACCAGTAGGCAGATAAGGGCTTAGTGGACTCATTAGCAGAATAGGCAGGTGTAAAAAATTCCTACTGTCCACCCCTGTAGAGCCCACTTTTCCCTCAGGTCTGAAGCTAGAAGAGCTAATGAAAAAAGAAAACACACTGAGGTGAGGACACCGCAGCAAAACAGTCAGAGCCCTCAGAGTCAGAGATACTGCTATTCGTCTCCATTAGTCGTATGAAGAGTGAAGACAAAGGTCACCAGCCTCTCTGTTACTGACTCCCTACTCTAAAGTGTTGGCGAAGATGGTCCAGACATTCTGAGAGGCCCGTAATTTGTGGCCTGAGTGCCATTTTCATGGAAGGTGGCCTCAGAAGAACTCCCTTTGGTGCTCTCACCATGACCTGTGCACAGTGAGTGGAAATTTGATGGAAGGTCATTGTCAGTCGGAGGAGACACCAGGAACCACAGAATGGCTTTCTGGAGAGCATGCAGGTGGGGTCAGGAAGGTGAGGCCCCAAGAAGCAAGAGACCTTAAGGGCATCCATGGTTGGGGAGAGAATTACTAAATGATCCCTAAAACCCATTGTCCTTGTCATCAGTAGCACACAGCTGGATGCAATCCCCAGGCTGCCTTCATTAGGTGACAACATGTGTCCAAATTCTAGCTAATGGGATGTGGGCAGAAGTGATGCGTGTCATGTCCGCATCTGGTGGTGGAACTTCCTTCAGGACCGTCCACAGTCCCTTCCCTAGTCACCAACACTGAAGCCCTAGGGGAGGATGGAGCCTCAGGCAGATTGCATGCCTACATGGAGCAAGATCCCTCAGCCCTACAGGACCACCTGGACTTTATGTGAACAAGAAATAAATATCTATCATGTTACATCCCCAAGACCTGGGAGTTTGCGGGTTATAGGAGTTAACATGGCCTACGTTAATTCAGTGGGGAAGGTGCACCAATGCAAAAGCAATCTTCGGTGCTTCACATTTGGGCCAAGAATGGTGGGCAATGATGGCAATAATCCTAGTAAGAAGCAAGGAAATAAACAAAAACATTAGCTACTTGGATCAAAACTTTCCCTTCTCAATTTGAGAATCAGAGTGGCATGCAAAGAACATGGGCTTTGCAGGCTGAGAGGCCAATGCATGGATTCTGCTTTATGTTGTTTTCTAGTTACAGGGCTGCACAAGGATCCTGCACCTCTTGCGCTCCATTTCTTCATCTGTGAAATGGAGATAACCATGCAGAATTCTTGTGGCTGTTGCCATCCTCTGATTCAATGAGGTTACACCTTATGTGTCTGCACAATGACTTGTGCAAGGCAGGCCTGCATTAAATACAACTTTTCCATTTTTCTTCCTGGCTTTTGGCTAGGAACTTCTCTACACCACGATTTTCCCCACAGTCACTGGGTAGCGTCTGACCTCTGCAAAATGGCAAACACATTTACTTCCCCCAACTTACAAGATGCAGGAAAAAGTCAGAGGCTGGTCCAGGCCTTCTCTGTCACACTGGGGCAACCTGACCAAGGCTTTCATTCCACTGATTAATAGAGTTCATTTTGAACTGCATTCTGGCCGCTCAGAGAAATTCATCTGCAGCCTACACGGTGAGCTGGAAAGCTGGCCTGGCCCCAAAGACACCTCAGCAAATCTGCTACCCAGCTCCAGTGGCAGGAAGCCAGGAGTCTAGTCCCTCAGCCTCTGTCATGGAGCTGTGACTGACAGGCAGCAGGATGCTGCTGCTGTGATGTGAGGATCCACTTTGGCTCCTAGAAAAACAGAGCAGCAGCAGCAGCAACAGCAGGCTCCGCTGGAAAGCAGCCCTGCCAGCATGGTGGATGCTGACATCCTGCTGCCCAGGGACCCATGGTGGAGAACAAAACAGCAGGTAATTGATGGCTTCCCAAACTAACTTTGCAGACTGAGTCGACACTGGAGTTCAAGACAAAGGCTTGATTCCAGCCCGATCCTAGTGGGCCACTTCCTGATGGCTGAGAGCAGAGAGCAAGAACTGAATGTTGCTTCCTCAGCTGCATAAAGAAATAATCCCTTGCAAGTGTGGGCAACTCTATTAATAGGTCATAACCCTGGCCGCACATTAGATACACTTGGGGAGCTTTCAAAAACTCCTGATGCCCAGGCCATGGCCCAGACTAATTACATCAGAATTTCTGGGGCCACGACCCAGGCATGGCTAATTTTTAAAGCTCCCCAGGTGATCCCACAGCGTGATCAAGGGTAAGACTCACTGGTCTACAGCTTCCAAGTACTACACTTGCCCAAGCGTTAGCTCTCTGAAGTAGAATGGTGGAGGAGATGGTTAAACTCAGGAAAAAGAATTTATTTATAGTTATAGGCTCCATGAGTGGAGAAGCTGGATAAGGCTCAAGTAATCAATTTGGTAATCTTGCTCCTTACCCTCTGGCCTCATCTTGTTCTATTAAATGCAAATAGTTTTAGCCTTACCTCACTGTATTGTTATGAGGATGAAAATGAAAAAAACCCCTCAATTTTATTTTTTATACATTTTACTCAATATGTACATATGTCCTTCCAGCGTGTTCAGCACTATTCAAGCACTTTATAAATATTAACTTGGCTTAGTTCAACATGCTTCTAGTGCCCTCTAATACCACACTATGAATTGCCTCTAAAATGTATGAACTTTTTGACCCAGCAAATGCATTTCCTACAATTCATGAAAAGGAAGTAATTAAGGGCCTATGAAAATATTTAACCATAACGGTGATTTGCTATAGTTTGGATCTTGAATGTTCCCCAGTGGCCTTGAAGAAACAAACTGCCACATTGTGAACCAACCACAGAGGGGACCACATAGTAGGGAAATGTGTGAGAAGCTTCTAGAGCAGTGGTGGTGAATCTATGGCACGCATACCACAGCCAGGTGTTTGTTATCGTTGAAAGCTCTGAAAGGTTCGCTATCACAGTTCTGAAGGCAGCCTTCAAGCCTCCAAGAATCCAGACCTTCAGTCCCACAGCCTCTAGAAAATTGATTCGTCAGTATCTCAGTCAGTTTCCCCATTGCTGGACACAATACCTGACGCACCTTAAAGGAAAAAGTGTTGAATTTAGCTTACAGTTTGGGGGCATTCACTTCATAGTCAGGAACATCACGGCAAAGGGCTTGGTGGAGAAAAGCTTCTTAGTTCTTGGTAGCCAGACAGCAGAAGAGGGAAACAGTGGCAGAGAGGACCAAGCAAGGGACCAGATATGGTACCCAGGGCCATGCCTCCATGACCCACCTAGACGCACCCAGAAGCACACTTACTAATCTTCTAGGCATTTCCTCATCCAATAAAGATGACTTACAAGAATTAATGGTCATACTCAACAATCCGTATGAGCTTGGACTAAATTCTACCTTAGTCAATCCTCCATTTGAGAACAAAGTCTAGTCAGCACCATGATGGCAGCTTTGTGAGACCCTGAGCAAAGGATCAAGGTAAAATGGGCTGCACTGCAGACCCATAGGAAACTATGAGGCACTAAATGGGTGCTGCTTTCAGTAATTTGTTATACTGAAGTAGAAATCTAACCAAAGTGCCATGTAAGGCACTTTCAAATGAAACACACAAAGTATTATTAAGGTAAAAGTTCACATTATAAAGCAATATGATATATATACACACACATTTGGGATGAGTTTTGTTTCCTCCTTCTTGATTCTTTGTATTTTCCAGAGTTACTTTTATTAGTAATGTAATATTAGAAGAATTTTTTTTTTTGGAACCTGGGATCAAACTCATGACCTTGCATTTGCCAGGCAGGCACTTGTGCCACTGAGCTAAACCCCCAGCAATATTAGAAGATATTGAGAATAAAAATACTAAATAAAATATACAAGCATTAACAATGATTATCTCTGAGTGGTAAAATTATGGTTGAATTTTATATTCTGGAAATCTAGAAAGTTATTGTAATTTTTCTATTTCAAAGAGCTGACATTGACTGGTGTAATTAAACAAAATAAAAAACTTCCAATAAGAGCTGGGAGTGGTGGCTCACACCTGTAATCCCAGCACTCGGGAGGCTGAAGCAGGAGGATCATTGCGAATTCGAGACCAGCCTGGGCTACAAAGTGAGTTCAATCCAGCCTGAACTGCATAGAGAGACCCTGTCTCAAAAAAGACAAAAAATCCCCCAACTTCCAATAGTTTTTGTTTCAATTATTGAAGAAAAATTCCTCTATCACTGCTCCCAGATTCAATTTAGAGGGAAAGTCCATCTAACTAGGGCCTGCCTGCCACCCACTGAGATACAAGAGAGCAAAGGGCTAACAGCTCAGGCACATGGCCTGGATTCGAAGCATGACTACCCAATTGTATTTTTGGAAATTTGATAAATTTTTCCCCTTTGTCCTTGGTTTACTCATCAGTAAAATGGAATAATATTTACCTCACAGGGCTATGATATCATTAGGAGTCAATAAAATACTATATATTTTATTTCTCAATGACCCAGATATGTAATAGGTGCTCAGAAATGTTGCTTGGTATTACTATCATTATTACCAACCAACTTCTCAATATTTCAGTCTCAGTATTGTTTTTAGATCCAGTTCTCAACACAAGTATATAAAAAGCCAAGTGTGATGTGGGAATGCCTGTGATCTCAGCATTCTGGGAAGTCGAGGCAGGAGAATTAGAAGTCCAGCCCTGCCTAGGCTACTTAGTGACTTAAGACTTTGTCTCAAATAAAAATGAAAAATAAAAAAGGGCAGGGCATATAGCTCAATGTGAAGGCCCTGGCTTCAATCCTCAGTGTCACATAAATAAGTAAATAAATAAGTCATGTTAGTTCAGATATTAGGAGGGATTTCAAATTCTTTTTTTGTTTTGTTTGGTTTTTTTGGTTTTTGTCTTTTTGAGACAGGGTCTTGCTATGCAATTCAGGCTGGCCTTGGGCTCACTTTTCAGCCCAGGCTGGTCTTGCTTGAACTTGCAACAATCCTCCAGACTCAGCCTCCCGAGTACTGGGATTACAGGAGTGCACCAGCTCAGTTTTGTTTTGTTTTGTTTGTTTTTTGTTCAAATTCTTTGAAAGATCTGTTGGACACTGAAGACACATTTCTCCCACTTCAATGCCACAAAGAGGTTCTCAAATCTAATCAGCACAATGCTTCTGCTAGGGTGACATGCAATGGTTGAAACTGGCCCTTTAAGAATCTAATTCAAACTGGTTTGAGGCTCAGTGCATGCTATAATAAACTCATTAGTTATGAGGTGAGTCGAATCAGGTCTAGGTCAAAGCTCTCTTTCAACATTCCAAGGGCTCTGAGAGCCGGATGGAAGGTGAAAGCACTCCAAGGCCACCATGAAGCACGGCTGAGGAGCTACAGCTGCCCTTGGGGTAGTGTCCAAGTCTGGGCTTTGCTTGGGTAGCACAGGTCAAGGCAACTTGACAAGCAGGCTGAACCAAGGCAGGGGCCAATGCCAGGGGACGTATAGTGTGAGTGTCTGGTGGTGTGGCTCCAGGCAATAAGCAAATACCAGACAGACAGACAGCTGGGGCCCGGGTTGTCCTGTGAAGTTTCCACTGCCTGGCACAGGCCTGCTCTGGGAAGTCTGGCAGAGAGTGGTAGAAAGAGGCACAGTCGAGTCAAACAGTGGTGCCAAGAAGCCAAACTACTTGTAGCAGTGCCACAGTTCTGAAATGCCAAGGATGGCTTGTGGTCCTGAGGAGTGATTCTAAGAGATGACTCTCTTTCAGCAGGAAGTGACTCCACACTCCTACAGACAGTCCTGGAATTGCTCCCAGAAGGAATAGAAATGAACTTCAATTAAACCTTCCCCAGGAGCACTCACAAGAGACCTTCCCACTTCCTTAGGAAAGAAGTCCATATCCAAAAAAAGAAGACTGAAACAGCCAAATGGTGGCAACGTATTCTACTAGGCTCTCAGGAGTTCACAGGAGAAAGGGTATCCCAGACTCAGAGAAGGGACAGAGCCTCTCTGATGCATTGGATATTATTATTCTTTGAAAAGAAACTTCTGGTGCTATAAGAAGAACCTGTCTCAAAAAACCAAATCAAATAAACTAAAGTAAAAAGAAACTTTGAATGTTTTTGAAGAACTGAACTTCTCAGATTCCAGTCTTGGAATGTTAGGACCACTTTTCCTAACTCACAACTGAACAAGTAGAAATAAATTTGAGCAGAAATGTTTCCTTGTGCATGGTGAGACTGTCCATGCTTTAGCTAGTCCCCCCGCCCACTCCTGAAGAACAATGCCTATCTTGAAAGGACCCCCTACTTTGGTTCTTTCCTTTTTGCTGTCATGGACGAGACCATACCCAGGTCATTGTCTCCTTAATTAAATCTCTTTCTTTTTTCTGTACAGAGATTCAGAGCTTCTGCACTGAGCTATATCCCCAGCTCTTTGTAAAATATTTTAAAATTTTGAGACAGAGTCTCACTAAGGTACTAAGTTATCCAGGCTGAGCTAGAACTTGCCATTCCTCCTGCCTCAGTATGCACCACCACACTTGGCTTAAATTATCTCTTGATTAAATCTCTAATGAGAGATGTGGGAATACAGGTTGCATCATTTTGATGTTCTGCCATTCTGTGGTATTAGGATTGTCTGGGTATCATCCAGTTGCCACAAAGGACAAAGGGAGAGCAAAGAGAATCTCACACCTAATAATTAGCCATCTCAAGTAATGTTATCCATATCCCTGACAATGATAGTTCTTGGGAGAGAACAAGCCATGTGGAAAGAAAGGTGAGAAAATACAGCCTCTGGCTCTGGAGCCCCTTTCAAGAAATACCTCTGCACTACAGCGTGGGAAACCCAAATCTTCAGTGGCTAAACAGCCATCTCTTCCACAGTACTTTAGCTGCTCTATCTCAACTCTTTAGGATGGCATTCAAAGCCCACCTTAACCTAGCCTCAATCTAAGTCATAGGTGCCATCTTCTGGCTTATTAGGATGGCCCAGATATATTATTCAGTTTTCATCAGATAGCAAACCACTCTAAATCTTAGTGACTTATAAAGAAGCAGCATTTATTTAGCTCACAGTTGATCTGGCTGGTGATTGGCATTGAGCTCACCTGAGAAGTCTTCTGGTCCAGCTGTGCTCACTTCTGGTCCAGCTGTGTCTGTGAGCAGCTGGTAGGGTGACTAGGCTGTATAAAAGTTTCCGCATCTGGAAAATTTGGGCTTCATATGGTCTCTCATGCTCCATCAGGCCAGTCTTGGCTTTTCAACATGGCAATGCTAGCTTTATGAAGAATGACAGCAGCATTGTGCCAAGCTGCTTGACAACCAAGTTCCGAAGTCATACAACCTCACTTCTGCAGCACTATAGTGGACAAAGAAAGCCCAAGGCCAATGCAGATTCAGGGGGCAGAGAATGCTGTCTAAATCTTGATAGGGGGAACTCTAGCACTACTACACTAGGTATATCCTGTGCTCTCCATATGACATGCCAAGGCCCACCCCTGCACACACAACTTCTCTTTGCCTTTGCCTGTGGACAAGACCCAGTTCAAGTGGCTCCTAATTCATAGTGGTTTCTGGCTTAGTTTAGCTTCTCATAAAAACAGAGTCCAAGACAGGGACTTGAGTACAGACACTAAGTACATAAGCAAAGAGAGTAAAAGAGAAATGGAGGAAAGGGCAGTATAAGGGTCCTATAATGAAGTCACTGCTACAGGCAATGAGCGACTGATTCCATAGGGATCCTCAGGAAGCTATGGGATGCTTCTCAGAACTTTACCCCAGAGGCCAGTACCTCCCCCACATTCAGGCTGCTGTTGTACTTGGACCAAGCCTACGCCACAGCACTAGAGAAAGCCCTAGGCAGAAAGCCACATGTGCGGACCTGAGGTGAGACGCTGTCAGCATGACCCTGAGATTGCCTGGAACTGTCCACTGTAGCTATGTAAAAAATCAGAGGGAGACCAGGGAATGTTTTGTGAGGTTCCAATAATGTCAGGTATAATTTACCTGATGTGTTGTTGGAAGCAAATTCTCCCTCCTCAGGGATCCTGTGCTCTGAAGTTTCCATCACTCCTATGGCACCCTCCACAAAGACTTTTCATTGCGGACATTCATATATATGTATAATCTTGTCTGTGAGAATACAAGTTTTTGGAGGTCAGAAGCCACACTGATACAAATTTTTTCATCCTATCTTGACGCCTGTTCAAAGTCCTATCAGTTTTGTTGACTGAGTAGGCAAAGAAACTCCTAGATCTAAGACACTGGAATGTAATGTTTCATTCACTCCATCAACAAATGATTGTAAGTGTCTATAACATGCAGTGGCTGAGTGGTTTGTAAAAAACAAAACAAAGCAGAAAAACAAGCCACAGATCCACAGTCTCAGTCTTGAGAAGCTTTTGAGCCAGTTACATATATAAAACACATGTTCACACCAGAAAGTCTCAGACAATCAAAGCAACAAGTAAGCACTTTTAAGGCAGTATCATGGGAGTGATCTGGCAGGGCAGTGGTTAAGTAGGGAGTGCTCAGTGGGCAAGGCATACATTTCTGGCTGCCATCATGGGCCTAACTGAAGAAGGAAAATATGAAGGACACATGGTGCTATCTTCACCAAATGGTTCAGTATTTCTACAGTATTTAGATCAAATATGCTATACAGCCATTATAGAAGATTTATGAGATTCCAAAAAGAACAAAGAAAAGTTAACATTCCCTCAATATTCTCTCATCCAAAAGTAAACTCTTGAAAATATTTTGACATAGTTTTTTCTTGCTTTTTTCCTATACATTTTATGTTACATAGTTAAGGTCAATCTGGGTACAGGCTCCTGGTATATTCCACATGAGACCTAGAAGACACAGGGAAAATTAAACCAAACTTCTCACTGCATAAATGAGAAATGGAATCCCCAAAGAAACCAAGACATGTATAAGGACCCCAGAGTTGAGACCTGAATGGAGGTCTCTCCAGTTCCAGTCTAGCCCATGATAAGAGTTTCTATCTACCTCTTCCTCTTTGCTGCGTAATTGTGAATGTAGACCTCAGAATCTTAACAATTTAGGGCTTGAAAATTCCCAATTCAGTATGTGCACTTAAAAATTGTCTACTTATGCATATATCACTGTGGAAAGAGATAATGGCGACCAACAAGGTTACTATGAAAGTTAGAGAAGATAATGTGAGAAGGCACCTAGAAGACAGCAAGGACTTCATTAAATGTTGACAGGGGTGTCGATCTGTGTTATAGAGGAGGACAAAGAAGAAATCCCAGCTCTGTTTGCTCCACATCCTCAACAGTAGGCACACGATGTTCTGTAGTTCATGCCAAAATATAAAATAAACTTCGCGGCCAGGAAGGTGGTTCTGCCAGGTTCTCTATGTCTGGGTGGATTCATTTCTCTATAAACATTATGGTCCTTTGCAAAGAATGACTACAAGTGCTGCAGATGTTGCAGACTCTTGTGAGCAAATGTTCATGACTGTAAAAATCTCAGAAATTATATCTGACTTTTGAGTCAATGAGCTAAAACCTAACATAACATTCTGGGCTCATTTATTATTTTCCCCCATTGCAACAGGTTGTGAATTAGTAGCAATGAAAAAATCGCACTTCCTAGGGAATAGCTGGTGGTCAGTGGAGTCACAGATAAGCCCAACCTGTCTGTGTCTTGGTCACTGTGACAACCTTTCTTCTGGGCTTAACTGACAACATAAACTCTCTGGGACTAGATAAGAAATGCATTCAGGGACTTTGTGGATAGCAACAAAAGCAACACTTCTCCCTCCTCTCTTCCCATAGCAACTTCTAACCTCTCCACTGCCATTATCACCCATGCCAAGGACAAGAAAATCGAAGCATCAAAAGAGAGCTTTGGAAAGATTTAACCCCATCTTGTGCTGGAACTCAGGAATTCTTTATTAAAAATTATGTTAAGGGGGGAGAAACAAGATGGCTGATCAGTGAGCAACAAAATACAAAGCCTCCCGGGAGAAACAACTCATGTGCCAGAATAAAACACCCTGGAGAGACCCAGACAGAGGGAGATAGTTCCTCTTGACACAGGAAGAAATTGAAACATAATAAAGCTCATCAAATACTTCGGGACTACAACTGAAAAACCAAAAAGCTACTGGACACAGCATTTTCGCAATGACCCGCCAAGTTTGCACCAGCTTGAATCCGTGCCAGCTGGCAGAGCCACCCAAACTCATTCCCACTGCCACTCACAGGAAGCACAGCAGTGCAGAGGTCGGGAGTTGGTGAGCCCAAAGGAGAGTGGAGCTGGCGAAGGGACCTCCATTAATCCACGGTCAGTTCTGGGAATGAGACACCCCCCCACGGGAAGGGTGCTACCAAATGGGCAACATGTTGGAATTGGGCAGGAGGAGCCTGAACTGGGAGTGACAGTGACTTCGGTTGGTTGCTCCCTCCCCAGAGCAGATTCGTGCGATTTGATTGGACTGGGCATGCCCCTGCCTGGGACCCAATGAGCCATCCCAAATCGATTCCCTGCACCTAGCAAGCACTAACCGGGTGAAGACACCTGAAGTTTGGCTGGTGCGGTGGGAAGGGGCAGGCAAACACAGCCGCTGCTTACACTTCAATGACAAGAGCAGGCAGGAGAGGGCAGAGTTCCCTCACCAGCATGCTTCGGAGGAAATGTGGCCAAAGGGAAGGGAGCTGGGACCTGCACCGTAACTCGTGTGGAGGAAGCCAGGGCCATGACAGGAGAGAGAGGCAGGAGGAGGCCCTCAGCCCAGAACCCTGAGAGCACTGATCCAGGAGAAGGAAAAACAAGGGAGACTGCGGGCAGAAAATACACAACATCAGACATGGCTTCAATGGACATTAGAGATATCTTTGGGACCTTGTAGACAAGCTCAAAACTGAAATATTAAATCAGGTAAAGCAGGCTATGAGTAGAGTAATAAAAGAAATGCTCTCAGGAAGCATCTCTCAGGATGATACAGATGGAAGAAGGGAGGAACACAAAAAAGGGAGAGAAACATTCGATAAAGAACATAAAGAAAATATAGAATACATGAAGCAGATTCAAAGAGGCTACGAGGAAATTAAAAACTCCATTGAAAGCCAGAAAAATGCCTTAAAAGAAACTAAGGCTAGACTATCAAAACTTGAAGACAAGTTTGCAATGTGTGATCATAAAAGGAAAGATCTCTTAAAAACAACAAGGAAACAGGCAGTAACAACACAAAGGGTAGAACATGACAAGAGAATCTACAATTTAAGAATAAGAAACGTGAACGAAGAAGCGGGAATACATACAGGCAAATTACAAAGGCTATTCACAGAAATAATTAAGGAAAACTTCCCAAGCATGGGAAAAGAAAATGACATTTGGTTGTGTGAGGCATACAGAACTCTAGCCACCTACAACCAAAACAGATCTACACCCAGACATTTAATAATAAAAATACCAGAAATTCAATATAAAAACAATATTAAAAGCTGTCAGAGAAAAGAAACAGATTACCTATAAAGGTAAGCCCATCAGAATCATGGCTGACTTCTCGACCCATACCATCAGACAAGAAGAGCTTGGAGCGAAGTCTTCCAAGTCCTGAAGGAAGGTGGCCTCCAACCCAGATTGATGTACCCTGCAAAACTGTCACTAGAAGTTAATGGAGAAGCAAGATGCTTCTATGACAAAGAGGAACTGGGCGAGTTTGTGACCACCAATCCAGCCCTACAGAGAATACTGAAGGACATTCTAGAGAGAGAGGAAAAAAATACCAGGATTTTAAGAACAGTGACAGAAAGGCCTCAGTGAGTGTGGCAGGCAGTAGAATGAAGGAGACAACTAAACGAAGGCAGAAAAATAGCATAGCAGAAATGAGGCAGATAAAGATAACTAGAAACTCTAACATAGATGGTCTTGATACACTATATTGTTAATAGTGCACCAGGATTTATAACCCACATTACTCACACTACTCTGCTTAGATGTATTATATTCTTTTCCAGTCAATCTACCTGTACTAGATTTGAGGGCACAGACAGTAATCCTGAAAATAACAGGATATAGTATGGTAATCATCCTTAATTTCCTATTAACTTAATCTAAAGCTCTGTAAAACCTACACTCTTTTACCATGACTGATCATAATCGAATCTGGTTTGTTGGATCGCTGTTTTGTATTGATAGATTTTATTCAAAGCTGTTATGATTGATAGTATCAAGTCTGAGAGTATAGGCAACTGCACTTAAGATGACAAGTTCCACTAGAATATCCACTCTGGTTTGATTATTACCACCTTTGAAGTTTTATACTGTCTACAATATTTTATTTACTAATATTATTATTTACTGCTATACTCAATTATACTGCTATATTCAATTATGCCTGATGATATAGACATTCTATTGAAGATAATAAGAAACAGCACAGTAATCATTGTAGATCACCTTGTACTACAGTTTTATACAACTTTTTGGTTTCATGTTTTTATAGGAATTTGTTTTGTTTTGTCTTGCTAAGTTTTGTTTTTCCCTGTAATACAGAAAGGATAGAAATATACATAGAGATTCATGCATGCATAGCTGCTTACACTCTCACTGTTTGAATGTCCACTTTGTATGCTTTAATTTTGTAACTTGAACAACTATTTCTAAGAGGATAATATGTAATTTATTAACTAGTGATTTGTTGTTGTTCATCTTTTTTTAAATTCTGTATTAGCTCTACCCTTTACATGCTTTTGTTTCTCTTTAAATAAAAAAAAAATTAAAGTACGGTAATCATCCTTAGTTTCCTGTTAACTTAATCTGAAGCTCTGTATAACTTACACTATTTTACCATGATCTTAATTGAATCTAATTTGTTAGTTTGCTGTTTTGTATTGACAGATTTTATTCAAAGCTGTTATGATTGCTAGTATCAAGTCTGAGAGTATAGGCAACTACACTGAAGATGACAAGATTCACTAGGATACCCACTCTGGTTTAATTATTACCTGCATTTGAAGTTTTACATTGTCTACAGTGTTTTGTTTTTACTAATATTGTTGTGTACTGCTATATTCAATTATACTGCTATATTCAAATATGACTGATGATATAGACAATTCTATTGAAGTTAACTAGAGATAACACATTGTAGATTACCTTGTACTGTGGTTTTATATGACTTTTTGGTTTCATGCTTTTATAGGAATTTGTTTTGTTTTATCTCCCTATGTTTTGTTTTCCCTCTAATACATATAAAGACTCATGCATGCATAGCTGTTTACAGTCTCACTGTTTGAATGTCTACTTTGTATGCTTTAATTTTGTAACTTGAGCAAAAATTTCTAAGAGGACAATATGTAGTTTATTAACTAGTGATTTCTTACTGTTTTTCTCTTTTTATTATTATTATTGGTACCAAGGATCGAACTCACGACTGCATGCTTGCAAGGCAGGCGCTTATGCTGCTGAGCTAAATCCCCAGCCCTGTTTATCCTTTTTTAAAAATTCTATATTATTTCTACCCTTTTCCTATTCTTTTTCTCTTTAAATAAAATTTTTTTAAAAAATAATGTTTAGCAACCAAGAAAGCTTAAATGAATTTTAGAAATAGAGTAGAAGAAGCCATAGCTTGCTTGTTTTTCCTTTCTTTTCTGTCCTGTCTTCCTCATCCTTCCATTTCTCCCTTCCCTTCCTTCCTCCCACCTTCTTTCCTTCATCCCTCCTTCCTCCCTTCCTTTGTTCCTTTCTCTTGCTGTAAATATGAGGACATCTCTTTTGTTCATGTATACCTCAGTGCCTAAAACACTTTTGTCAAAAAGGATAAGGTTACTCATATAAAGCTACACATACTTTCTCTGCAAGAATAATGATGGCATAACATTCTCACTACTATATGCAAACAGCTACATAGTCTGGTCTTACAGACTGGTTTTAAACAAACAGAAAAAAAAACATTCAGGAGACACTTCCAATCCCACAAAGCTTTTAATCCAGTTGTGTATATAAACCACACATTTACACCAAAAAGTTCAACACACCCAGAGCAACAACCTAGCATGTCTTTTTTTTTCTTCTCCACCCAACCTTTCCTCCTTGTGTAGCATGCCCACTTCCGAGCTTTTAAATGAATCAATAATGAATAACAATCTCCATGGTATGATATTTCAACATTAGGCTAGGACATTGCAAAAAGCAGACTCTAAGAAATTTTCCAAAGCAGAATTTCTTCAAAAGCACTCTGTTCCTCCTTCGGACAACTAAATGGTGAGCAGATTGGTTCACAACCAGATTCCTGGCAAATGGAACATAAAGTGAGCAACATCCCTTGAAACAGTATCAAAGGGAAGCCACATAAAAATTTTGGACTCACTTTAAATGCTCAAGAGGAGAAATTTCCCTGGAAGATAGGCACTAAGAACAATTTCTAATCAGCAAACACAGGCACTTCATTTCTGAGCTTATTCCAGGCAGTGCAGCGAGGGTCCACCCTGGTTCTGTTGGTGCCAGTGGACAAAGGTTCAGGTTTCATTAGTTTACCCAAACTGATTTGCCCATTGCTCACTTAAACATGCAGAACTTGTTTTCAAAACTCATTTCCAAGGGCTTCTCTCACAGTCTGACTGACTCACCAGATCCATGGAATCAACCAGAGCTGCTTGGTGCTCAGCAATTGAAGATTTTACCATCTTATAACTTCTATGTGATCCGTGAAAATAACAACTTATTTCCATAAATTTAGTGTAGGTAGTGTGTATGTGTGCACACACACAGGTGTATGTGTGTGTATGTGTGTGTGTTTGTGTGCACACATATGTGTATGTGTATGTGTGCATGTGTGTGTCAAGGGGCAGTGTTGAAGAGAATGGAGACTCAACATAACCTCTGTAGACAATGGGAGAAAAGAGACCTAAGTAAGAGAATGTAAACTAAGGACATAAAAGATAATCCCTGTTTAAAGTCTACTGCAGAACTGACCAACAAAATTGGTCAGTTTTTCTTATCTTTTCAATGACCCAGTTTTTTAGACTTCTTTACTGTTTTTCTATTTCATTATTTTCTACTCTAACCTTTATTTCCTAACTTCTGGATTACTTTGCTCTTGTTTTTCTAATTTCCTTAAGGTGGTAGGCTATGTTATTGACCAGATATTTTTCCTCCTTTTAATGTAGACATACACAGCTATAAATTTCTCTGTAAGTGCTACTCCAACTGCATTCCCTAAGTTTTATTTCTCCCTTCAATTCTGTCAGCGTTTGCCTTTTGTATTTTGTATTTTGGAACTCTGTTATTAAGTGAAGAGATTTTTCTGATTAGTATATTTTCCTAATGAATTGAGTCTTCCATCATTATAAAATGTCCTTGTCTCTAGTACCAATTTCTTAGAGTCTATTTTGTCAGATATTAGTATAATCACTCTAATCTTTTTGATCACTTTTTCATGATATATCTATTTATCAATAGATATTTATTCAATCTATTTATGTCTTTGAATCTAAAGTGCACCTGCTATAGACAGCATATTGTTGGATTGTGTTTTTGATCCATTCTACCAATTGTTCCTGATTGCAGTGTCTTATTCATTTATATTTAATGTAATGTTGTGGCTTTTATCTGGATGTTCCCCCAAGGCCTCATGTGGTCATGGGGGCAGTTCAGAGGCAGCTGAATCTAGAGTTTGTGATTGGTTCATTGAATAGTTCTGGGATGGAGGTGTGAGTGCTGCACTACGCTGGGGCAAGTAACCTGCATACAATATAAGGGAGGGAAAGAGGCTTGCTCATCTCTCTTTGTGGTTTTGCTCTTGTTGCTTTTGCTGTCTTCTGCCAATCATGAACTGTTGCCTTCTGCCATGCCACCCTGCCTTGGAATCAGCTGATAATAGATTGAAACCTTCACAAACTGTGAGCTAAATAAACATATCCCTCTTTAATTTTTGGGTTGGTATTTTGTCTCAGCAAAAAGTAACTAAGACATGTAATATCCATACAGAACCTACAACTAATAATGAAATGCCCACAGTTACAATTTTGCTATTTGTTTTCTACGTATCTTATGCCATTGTTGTTCCTATATTACACCAACTGCCTTCTTTTGTGTTACACAGATGTATTTAGTGTATCATTTTTCTTTTTTATTTTATTAGATTTTGAGTCATTCTCTTAGTGAGTTCTTTGGATGTTATAACTAACAACTTAAAGAAATATATTTTGGGTGAACATTAACTCAATTTCAGTCATATACAAGAATTTTGCTCCTACATGGCCCTATTTCCTTTTGTCTCCATTTTGTTATTTTCATACCAATTACAATTTTATACATTATATGTTCATCAACATAGATTTAAAATTATTGCTTTATGCATTGTCTTTTACCTTTTAGTTTACTGGAGCTTTTTATTTCTTCATGTGGATTCAACTTACTATATAGTAGCCTTTCATTTCAGTATTTTGTATCTCTTATGAGACAGGTCTGCCTGTAACGAATGTAATTTCTGTTTACTTGAGACCATATGAATATTTCTATTATTTTTGAAAAATAGTTTTGCTGAATATAGAATTTTGTCTGACAGTCTTTCTTTCACCACTTTAAATTCCACTATTTTCCAACATCAGTGGTTTCTGGTGGGAAATCAAGGACATAGCTGTTAACTTTTGTTGAGGATTCTTTTTATGTGATAATTTGCTTCTATCTTACTGTTTCAAGATTATCTTTGGCTTTCAATAGTTTGGTTGTGAGGTGTCTTGGTGTGACTCTTTTAAATTTTACCTACTTTGAGTTTATTCTTGGATTTTTAGATTAATGTTAATCATCAAATTTATGAAGGTTTCAGCTAATACTCAGCACATTTTTGCTCCTTTTTCTTGTTTCTATGCATGTCTTATAATTTTTAAATGGTTGTTTTCTATAATTTGGCAAATCTGGAAGTTGGTTTCTTCCCCAGCGTATGGTTTAAATCTAGCTATCTCTCAAAAACCTCATAAACTCATAGGCGAGGGTTTGAAAAATGGATTGGATTATGTGGCCTATAGCTGACTTGCTGTTGGGGGTTGGGTCTGATGGAGGAGGTGAGTTATTGCAAAGTGCTCTGGAAGGGTTCATCTCCCTTGCTAGTGCCTCCTTTTACTCTCTACTTCTTGCCATGAACTTCTCCTCTCCTATGTCCCTCTGCCATGCTGCACTGACTTGTCAGCAAAGTATGGACTGAAACCTCTACAAATTGTGAGCCAAAATAAACCTCTCCTTCTTGAAATTGTGGGTGTCAGGTATTGTGTCTCAGTGACAAGGGAAATGATGAAGACATGCAGGGTTTGTTTTGGTTGCCATTTGTTGCAGTTGCTCTTTGCTTAGAGACATTCCTGAATTAATTTGGCAGAATCTCAATCCTTTGTCCATTATGGCCACTACTGTCTACTCAGTTAACTTAGTAGTCACCTAGCAAATGAACAGATAAGTTTCTGCCAGCTTAAAGCATTGATAGTACATGCATGACTGCCCATTGGATGGCTTAAACCACCAGTGGGTAGCTATTTAACATCAGAGAATGAAATTCACATCAGAGTCCCTCAGCAGTGAGATATAGGAATTATGATACTGTCATGAATGTGTTAAATGCCTTGAACCAATTAAGTCTCTGAGTCTTTGCCATGGGCCTCTCTGTGCATGTTGTGCATGTACATTTTTAATACTAAGCCAGTCCATTTTCACTGTTCTTATCTTTAGTCAGCCATTCTTCTTGGATTGTTACAAGCCATACATTGATTTTCAGAACTAGTTTAGAACTTCACCTTAGCTTTCCCTTTATACTTGTGGAAAAACTTAAGGTCAGCCAAGAGTGAGAGTTTAGGGTGTTTTCAATTCTTTCTTAAGCAGTTATGCAGCCCTGGGCATGAACTCAGGCCTTTATGTATGGACAGTCTTCTAAAATTCCAAGAATATGCCAGAGTTTTTCAAAACCCCATGAATATCTCATTCCCCATATTTTCCATTGAAGTTTTTAGTTAGCTTATTATTTGTCCCAACTTATACCGCTGCCTTGGGCAGCTGTGATATTAAACAATTACTGCTGATTGTTTATGACAAATGCCCTTGAGGATAAGACTTTTCACACTGGATGAGTTTGGAGTCAGGTCAAATAAAGACAATCCTTCTGAGTGGAATTTTCTAAGACACTGTAAAATAGGTCAAATGGTGACAGTTCTCTGAGAATGAGGTTTTGAAAGAGCTCCAACTCTATTCTGACCAAGCCAGTGGTTGCTAGGCTGCTGCCTATCACTGCAATCATAGATTGTTTTCAAGGCTACCAGAGAACTGGAGAGAGGAAGATGGGAATAAGGCAAGTTAAAAGGCCAAAAACAAAAAAAAAACCAAAACCACCTCACTGCTTTTACTTGGATTCAATGATTTTTAAAAACAATAAATTCTCCCCAGATTGCTATAAGCTCATGGTTAATTTCCAGAGTTCTAAAAAATCTTATTTTGTCCATATTTGCCAGTGTCCTTGCTGATTTTATGGAACTGAAAATATTCAGAACTCATTGCTCTGACACTCCTAATGACATTAGTCCCGGCCAATTGGTGCCTAGTCTTTGGTGGGAGTTAGGTAGATTAGCTAAATGTGCAGAAGTAATGCATTGCTCCTTCTCAGTAGGTATTGAATTATTTTTTTTCTGATTATCCACGTCTCCATCTATTCATGCCTTTTATCCTCTGACATTGTGGTCCTTCCATCTAGAAGTGGAATATATTTCTATAATCCATTGATGGTATTTCTTAGCCATGACATTCTTGGGCCAAGTGTAATGTGGAAAAAGTGAGTATGCTAGTTTTGAGTTTATACCTTAGAGCAGTTGATATTTCTACTTACCTCTTCTGCTCTCCTTTTGCCATGAGAATATGTTGAATTAGCCTGGTGGTCCAAAAAGACTCGGGAACTGAGCTAGCTTCAAACTGCAGCTTACAGTCAAACTTAGCCACATCCAGTATATATTATCCAAGTGCCAGTCAACACATTGGTGTATAAATAAATGATTTAAGACACTGAATTTTGGGATAGTTCATTATGTAGTATTATTGTGATGATATATACTTGATACATGTTGTTTTGTTTTGCTTTGTTTGTTTCAATTTGATTTGTTTGGTTTATGCCACTAGAGTTTGAACCCAGGGACTTTACACTGAGCCACTTCCTCATGGTGTTGTCACATTTTTGACTTGTTTTTTTGTTGTTGTTGTTGCTGTTTTGAGACAGGGTCTTGCTAAGTCACTAAGTTGCCCAGGCTGGGCTCAAACTTGATCTCATCTAGTATCACCCTCCCAGAGTGTACATGTAGTTTTGATTACACCTCTAGAGCCTGCCTATTCTAAGAGCTGGACCACAGATATATATGTACCAGTTACTTGTGCCATTGATATTCCCTGATTTCTTCTTCACAAATAGAAGAGTTTGCTCTTCTTTCTCTGGAGTAGGCTGCCAATTTAGATTTTAATCAGTATACCTGGTATAAAAGACAAAAACTATGTTAGATGAAACACAGACAAGCCAATCTCCACCTCTCAGGGTAGCATCCATCAAATCAATCCCCAGATAGCAGAAATTTAGGATCAAAACTCAGGTTTTCTTTCAAAGGACAAATGATCAATTCTTTTCTCTTCCTCCCTCTCTCACTCCCTCTCTCTCTGAGGAAACACTTTGCAACATGGAAAACTATGATTGAAATTTTGATTTTAAAATTGTCCTCCAGAAAACTAGGCATTCCTTCCAAATGAGCTTATATTTTTCAAATTTTATGACTTTGTTTATAGAAGGAAAATGTTTTCTGCTTTGATATTCTTCTAATCAAAATTTTCTCAGTTTCCTATAGGTTCTAGGCCCTGAGAAATGGTAGACTGTGAGGACATATGGTAGAATGGGTGTGAAGGTACTTGGTAAGCTTTACAGATATCTAAAATAGTGCTGGTACTATATATGCTGACTACTGTCTCTTGCTTAGTTACATTTTTAGTCTTTAATAGGCAAACTGTAATTTACTGATGATGTTAATCATGCTTGATGATCATTTACCACTCATTGCAATGTTAAAAACTGAGGAATAGAATAATTAGTTCTTTCTTTTCTGCATATAGGTGTGTGTGCTGAGAGTCATTGAATAAACATATGTGTTTAAAAGTTGAAGCCCAGAAGTTCAGTGTTTGAAGACTCTGTCCTGAATTTTAAGGGATATATTATTTATGTAATTCCCCTTCAAAGGGGGCTGATGCACATCAAAGAGGTGTTGGTTTTCAAAATGAAAGGTAAACATACTTTCTTGAGAACCAGAGAGCGACCTAAGGCCAAATGTTTGTTTGGTGATCAACAACACACAACATATTCACAATTTGTTTTCTGAGTTTATGATAGCCACTGTTTTCTGCCTATTACAACTACTGTTATATACTTCCTTTTAGAAATAGAATCACAATCTTATTCAATATAATTGTAGTCTGATTTAAAAATTACATTCCCTCAGTCTCTCTGGCAATTAGATGTAGCCAAGTTACTAAATAGTGCTCAATCAAATGTAAAAAGATATACATATGACTCACAGGAAGTCTCTTTAAAGGAATGATAATTCCTTTAATTACCTTTTCCTTTCCTACTGTCTGAATATGGATAGTACACCTAGAGATCTGTGCCACCATACCAAATCACATAGTAGTTTAGAGCAAGGAAGTCGTATGGTAAAAATTATAAAACAGAATAATGCTGGTGTCATGTTGTCACAGGAAAAGCCATTAATTGGTGCATATTTATTTCGGTTGTGCCCAGTGTTGGAAATTATTGGCAAAGCTGCTATGACTCTTTTGTACATGTCTTTGTGTGGACATTGTTTATTTCTCTTAAGAGGGATTGACGAGTGCCATGTTAAGTATACGTTTAATTTTATAAGAAATTTTCAAACCTATTCCTTCCCACTAATGTGCAAGAGTTCCAAATGTTCCACATCCTCACCACCACTTAATTAGTGTCAGAATTTCTCATTTTACTCATTCTAGTAGCTGTATAGTAGAATCTCTTTGTGGTTTAATTTGCATTTCTCTAATGATTAATAATGCTGAGCATCTTTCCTGTGTTAATATGCCACGCATATTTCTTTTGTAAGATGTGTGTTCAAATTTTGTGAAATGTGAAACGTGTTTAACAATATTTTTGTCTCCTTACTAATTAGTTCTATTTAAGATATAGATCTGTCTGAAATATGTGCTTTGCAATATTTTCTTCTAAAGTACAACTCTTCCCTCCATTTTTTACATTGTTTTTTTAAAAAGCATAAGCTTTAATATTATGAAGTCTAATTTACTAAATTTTTCTTTTATGCTTTGGCTTTTTGTATCCTTTTTAAGAATACTGTGCCTATCCCAAGACCCCCAAAATTTTCTCTTATGTTGCCTTCTATAACTTTTATAGTTTTCATGCTTACATTTTGGTTTATGATATAGTTAAAATGAACTTTAACATATGGTACAAGGTAAAGGTTGAAGTTTGTCTTTTCTGCCTGTGGTTATTTAGTTGTTCAAGCACTACTGGTTGAATGACTACTGGTATCCTTTCAAGATTAAACTGCCTTGGTGCCTTTGTCCTATATATAGTGGACTATTAATGGATTATTTTATTTTGTCCCATTAGTGTATGTGTCTATCCTAATGCTAATGCCATATTGTCTTGTGTGTGTGGGGGGGGTACAGGAAATCAAACTCAAGACTTTGTACTTGGCCAGGCAGCACTGTGCCACTGAGCTGTACCCTCAGCCCCCATATTTTCTTAATTACTATAGTTTTATAGTAAGCTTTGACTCAGATAGTGAGGATCCTTCATCTTTGTCCTTAATTTTTCTTTCACAAGTTATTTTAGCTAGTTTTTTTTTCCCTTTAATATCAACTTTGGAAATGGCCGGTTGATTTCTGCAAAATATTTCTGGAATTATTGACTGGGATTACTTTGAATCTATAGACAATTTGGGGAAAACTGACAGCATAATAATACTGAGTCTTTTGATCCATGAACATGGTATATCAAAAGAGGAAAATAAAACTCAGTCCTGTCTAATACATTGTTAGAGTTTATTGTTCCAAACAGCTAAGCTTAATGCTAACCAATAGAGAAATATTCATAACCCCTCATAAATGCAACAGATAATCTATTTAAAAAGTAGATGGCAGTACTCAAAAACGATGAGGACATGTAAAAAGACCACAGGAGTCAACCCGAAGGAACTTCCAATTGCCAAAAATGGAATAAGTTAAGTAACCCGCTGAATAATAATAGTTATATATTGTAACCCAAAGAATAAAACACATATCTATCAATTCACACTGATATAACTAACTGATTAAATAAATAAATGTGGAAGAAGAAACAAATATTCTGACAGAAGAATTCCTATTAACAAATGTAGGAAGGATGAGGGAAATAAAAAAGTCACCCTGAAAACACCACAACAATAATTACTTCAGGCAAGATTCATCAATGTGCATACACATGTAAAAATTCATCAAATTGTACACTCTGCATAGGTTCAGTTATCATCAATCAGTTATACCTCAGTAAGGCTGAAGAATGTATGAATTTTATTGTGTTTTATTCTCCCATGAAAAGTTAGCAACTTGATGCTTCACACAAACTAAGAAGGTGAACTTTCTATAGGCAGAAATGCCTTAGTATCCACAGTTGGGATACCAAAGCATAGCCAAGGAAACCCTACCAGGCTCTGTCAATGGTCTTCCTCTACACACTCATACTTCAGGTGCTGGCCTGGCTTTCTATAGCCATCACTTGCATTTGCCTGAGGGGCCTCTCTGGTAGCCAAAGCCCACTGTGCCTGCCCATTTGCCAGGCCAGAAATGCCAGGGAATTAATGCCCCCAAAGGAACTGTCCTCAATGAGTGACTCGTCAGAGTTGATGGGTGTGTAAATACTCTAGTTTCCTCATACCTGAGGTATAGTAACCATGAAACACATGTGCTATACTGTTTCCCAGAGTTCTGAAGCTCTCTGATTGCCTTCATAGCTAAGTAGATTGACTATGAACTCCTCTTCAGCTGCCTTACCATCCTTGTCTCACTGCTTTTCTGGTATTTCCTTTACTTCAAAATAAACTATTTGCAGTTAACTCCTTGTCTCAGTGCTGGATTCTGAGGGACCCTAACTAAGACACATACATAGCAGGCACCGTCTGATGAATAAATGAGCATGCCTTAGAAAAATTGCTAAGGAACATACTCTCCTTGAAGAGAAAACCACCAAGAACAACAAAAACCTAAACACTTGGTTTTAACCAAATAATTATTCTTTAAAATTGCTGTCTACTACTTAAAAGAATACGAGACATTATGGTAGCCATTGCTGATTTTCTAACATCTTGCTTTTAAGTCCAATAATGCTTTTATTCTTTGTTTTGATTGGTTTTAGTCTGTTTTCTATTATTTGATTTCAATATGTGTGAAGGTATGGACAGCTGTTTTGAAGAGAATAAGAGACATTATGGTAGCCATTGTTGATTTTCCTATTGTCTGGTTTTGAAGGTCCATAATGCTTTCATTCTTTTGTTTTGATTGGTTTATACTATTTTGTTTTGTTTGAATTCATTGTGTGAAGATATTTCAAAGAAAGCAAGAGACATGGTAACCACTGTTAATTTCCTGTTGTCTGGTTTTGAAATCCTGTGTTGTTTGCATTGTTTTGTTCTGATCTTCTTTGTTCTGTTTTGTTTTGTTTTATTCTCTTTAAAATTAAAAAAAAACTTCCATCTAATAAACTAAAGGAATTAAAAATAAGCCAATAATGTATGCAAATGGCTGGAATTAGATCTACTTTCCAACATATCTGATGGGTAACTTGGGTAAGTTCAGCTAGGATTTATTTTATTCACAGTCTAATAGGATGTATTGGTTTATTTGTCACTGTTGAGCAACTCTTCACCTCTGAGTTTTTGTTTTAGCTATCCCTTAAGTGTTTGTTTTCATAAGAAGAAAGTGGTAAGATAAGCTCATCACACAAAGCTTTACCTTTACAAGGAAATTACTTATCCTAATGGTGGAGGATGCTGGGCCCAAGACTTGAACATAATAGTTTGACAAGAAATGATTTGTGCCATGTAAACATGACAATTACAACTCACAAGAAATTTATGTTATGAAAGAAATTATTCTGAAAATAGGAGTAGCCAACAAGGTTAGTTATCATTTCTCTGAAGAAAGTGTTGGGAATTGTGATAGATTGGGAAAATGATCCTATTTCTTTACTTACCCCTGTTTCCACAATCCCTTTGCCATGTAACTTTGCAGTGTCATGGTGCTGCCTCTGCACACAGCGGTATTGCTTGCTTTTGGACAACAGGATGAAAGAGAAGATAGTACAAACAGTCCATGATTGGACTGACTCATTCTTACCATCTGCCATCAACACGAGAACATGCTCCAGCTCTGCTAGAGGAGGAGGAGCAAAGCCAAATCACCCCACTCCTCTTAGCCAAGGATGTCTTGGACCAGCTGACCAATCAGCAGATACATGAATAAGCCCAGGCAACACCAGATATACTACCCAGCTGAGCCAAAATTGAATAATCACCCCATAGACACATTAGCTAAATTTACACTTAATATTTGAAGCCATGGAGTTTTTCACTGGTTGATTAAATAGCATTTTGGAGGAGATAATTTAATACAGTAAAGTTGGAGATTAAGAAGTATAATCTTTCTTGGGGCATGAAGATCCAAAGTTCACATTAAAATGGATAAATTCAGCAAGTCATCTGAGAATTAACAAATATCTAAATAAACACCAAGATCAGAAGCTGCAAACTTGGCCCACCCTCACATCCAGTGTAGAGGGATATGTATGTGGAATGGCGGGAGCATCATGGCTTGTCCTCTTTGTGAGCTCATGGTAGTTTAAACTTCTCTCCCTGCTATAAACTGGATATAAGATCTAATACTCATGTTAGTACTTTTAGGCTGAGAATAAACTGAGTCATGCTTGAGATTGCCTAAGGTTCAGAAATATTCGACTCTGTGTATTGGCCAGGATTCAGTCAGAGAAACAGAATCATCAGGAATGATACAGAACAGGAAATTACTAAGATAGCTGGCTATTGAAATTGGGGAAAATGGTTAAAGAAATAGGTTAAATGGCCTGGGTTTGTTTGCTTCCTCTGTGAACAGTGCTAAGCCTGAAGTCAGATGAGGTAGGTGGAGAACAGGGGCAACAGAAACCTAAATGATACAAGCTGGAATTTGTGTTGGGCTTTCTCCATCTCTCCTAACTTGGGTGACCTGAGACACTGAAGGAAGAGGTCCTGTGCGAGCTGAAATTGTGAGCATTGCTGCTGGCCCACCAACAAGAGGCACCAGCAGAACCATAAAAATGTACTCCTGAGAGTAAACCAGCTGCTTCACTACTACCTTCTGGATCTCCTGCACCAACCCTAACTAGAAACATAGAAATGGGAACTCTGGAAAATGCATATTGGCTTAGCCAAGTTGACCAAATCTTGGCACTTCTTTGAGCAAGTGAAACTTTAGGAGGAAACTAGCAAACAGCTATCGTATCCTCAACTTCAAATTTCTGGATCAAATCTAGAGAGAAACAAGACATCCAGTTTCTGCTTTGTCTCAGGAAGCTCCTTGACCGTGATCCTGTCGCACTGACTTGCACAGAGGAAGACTTATTGTCTTACATAATAAGATGTTCAGAGGTAGGTGGCCTCAGAGAAGGCTGATTATTGGCTCATCAACTCCATCAAGGATTCATGTTTTTCCATCTTTTCTGCTCACCATCCTTACAGTGTTGTTTGAACCCTCAGGCTTACCTCTTCCTGCCTGTAATATGGCCAAAACAGTCCCACCCATGAAATCCCCACATGGTAACAACTGAAAGTTTTTATTTTTGAAGCATGAGAAAACCTTTCCCCTTAAGTCTCCCTGCCAGACCACTTCTGACATTGCATTGGCTTTAACTGGTTCTGTGTCCACCCTAAACCAGTCATTAGCAAGAATGGGATTCAAATGAAGCGCCTTCATTCTCCACACAACTACATTCTCCACACAACTTTTTTTCTGATTTTGGCAATTTGCTTTATGACACACTTCAAAGTGAATGTATTAGGTCAAAAGGTATGAATGATACTTTTAAATTTTTTAATGTTAAGCAAAACTGATGTTATTGACACCACTTTTACTAATGACACCTGAGTATATTACAGCAGTGTTTATATACTGTGTTGACTACTGTATGAATCATGTAAGCTTCCCTGAATCACATGTTGAACCGAAATTGGTTTGGCCAGCAAGGTATCACACGAGACATGGATGGACAGTGACCTTCGTGTCTCTGTGTTCATTCACTCAGCATTCACTTTGTACCTGCAGCCATATCAAGAGCTATGAGAGTTCCACAAATAACACTTACAGAAGGGGGAGGAATTCTTCTCTGTCCTGGAGAAATAAAATGTGACCATCTTGTGAGTTCTAAAAGGAACTCTTAACATGCATGAAATAGCTGACATGTGCATAAGAAGGTACTCAACATAATTAGTTATTAGGGAAATGCAGCAAATAAAAACCACAGTGAGCTACCACTTCATGACCACTAGGATTTTTCCAAAGAATGTGGGCACTAACAAGTGTAGGCCAGGATGTAGCAAAACTGAAAGCCTTGAACAGTGCTAGTAGAAATGTAAAATGGTGCAAATGCAATGGCAAACATGAAAGTTCCTCAAAAAGTTAAACATGTAAGTATCACAGCCCAGAATTCCACAGCTAAGAAAAGTGTTTGCCTATGCAAAATTTTATACTCAAGTGTTCATATCAGCATTATTTATGATAGCCAAAAAAGTGGCAACAAGCCAAATGAAAGACTACATGGTTGAATTGTGATATATACACATAGTGGAATATTATGCAGCTATAAAAAGGAATGAACCTGAAGATATGGACAACTATTTCAAAGAAAACAAGAAACATTATGGTAGCCACTGTTGATTTCCTGTTGTCTTGTGTTGAAATCCTGTGTTGCTTGCATTGTTTTGTTCTGATCTACTTTGTTCTGCTTTGTTTTATTTTATTCTCTTTAAAATTAAAAAAGAAATAAAAAATAAAAAGGAATAAACTGTGTAACAGTATGCCAAGTGAAGGAACCTTACCACAGTCACAATTGAAAGCCTCTACCTATCTGAAATGTCCAACATAGGCAAATCCATAGTAAAAGAAAGTAGATTAATGATTGCCTGAGACGGGATAGGAATGGAGGAATGGGGAGATACTGCTCAGTGGTTGTGGAGTTTTCTTTTAGGGTGATGAAAATGCTTTGGAATTCGAGGTGGTACAACACTATGGATGTACTAAATGCCACTGAATCAATCACTTTAAATGGCTAATTTTATGTTATATGGATTTCTTTGCAGTAAAAACTTTTAAAAATATACACATAGAATAAAATAGATTTTTCACACCTTTAGATGTCATTGTTCATATTAAAAATAGTTGGTACTGCTAGACCCACAGTGTAATGAGAAGACAAATTTGAGGAATAATCTCAGATGGCAGAGCAAAAAGGTGGGAGAAACCTAGGTTCCAGATAGGTTTTTGCACTGCTTAATGAAATCTACTACAAATACTTCTTATCTAAGACTATTTTTGTTGCTGGGGCTTGAACCCAGAACCTTGCACATACTAACCACATGCACTACCACTGAAGTTCCAACCCAGTCCAAAACACTTTAATTTTGTTAGATAATAAACTCTTTTATCAAGAAATCTTAGGGATGGAATATTTTTCCACATGCTTTTCTTTTTTCCTCTTTTTATTTACTTCTTGGAAGGTGCTGAGCTTCTGAACATTTCCCTGAATGATTCCAGGTACTCTCACAATAATTTTCAGGCACCAGAGCTTTGGAAAACACTCCTTCTCACTTGCAGAGAGCAGACATTTACCATGCCTGCTGTTATAAAACCCAAGCCCTGTGAGCCTAAGCATTTGAAGGACCCAATCATTCCAGACCTCCTAACTGGAGATGGGGCCAGGAAAGAACACAGCTACATTCTGTTCAGATCGTATCTGCAGTCCCCTGGGTACAGGAAATTCTATGATCTGACCTTTAATGGAATGGATTTCTCTAGAGTCCCAATCTCAGTTCAATCCATTTTCATGTGTTCCTATGTTATTGGAGGTCTCTTCCTATTCCCTTCACCACATGTAGGTGCATCACGCATACACGCATGCTCATGCACACATTCGTGGACACACAGTACAGCACATTCTCAGAGAAATGTTTTTAATCTGGCAAACCACTCAGAAGTCCTAATGGCACAAGGGCTTTCATAATGTTACTTCAGCCTCACTACTTGCATCTCCACAAAAAATTACCTGGGTAAACATGGAAAGGAGATACAAAGGCAGCTCACCAGTTCCTGCCCCTGATGCATGCTGGAGCTCTAAGGGAAGCAGAAATACTGAGGAATATTTGACCATGGGAGCAGGAGTCACCTCATCAAGAGCCACACCTGCCACTGAGTAGAAGCCATGTCAGGGTCCCCTTTGCATTCCCCTAGACATTTTCTGTGAAGAATTCAATGCCTATCATTTTAATTTGGACATCAGGCATAACAAACGCCAACTATGATTCATGTGATGTTGCACATCCACCAAAATCCCTCTGTGTGTGTCAGATTACTTCACTATAACTGCACTTCCTCAATGTGGGACTTCTCTTCATGCACACTTAATGACAGGCAGCCAAGGAGAAGTTAAGGAGGTGATTTTCACAGTCACTGCCTAGAATTGGTATCCAGGACTCTAGCCCAGGCCATCTCACTTCATCTCCTGCTCTTTCTGCTTCTGCTCTCTTTTGTGAAAATCTGGGTCCAGCTGCCACATTTAGTCCTCTAGAGGAATCTCCTAGTCCACCGTCCAGGTGGTCAGATGCTACCCTTCCTAACCTTATCATTAGAGCATCTCTCTGCCACCATTCTAACTGCTTTCATAATCAGGCTGTCACTAGTAAGGAAATAACTGCCCTGTAAGACTGATATAGAGAGGAATAGAATCTCCTCTAGAAACTCAGAAACACCCACTGTATCTATGACTTTTTTTTTCATTTTCCAAAATACAGTCTTTCATAAAAACCATGAATACTCAGAGAGGTCAGAAAGATCTTTTCATCTTTTGGCCTTGTGCGCTGCCCCCCCTCCATACGCACACACTTCTTCCTTCTCCCACTCAGGAAATTCCTGATGGACAGTATAATTTTAGAAATTGAACAAAGACTTTGTATTGGCTTGTTAGTTTCCTACTGCTGCCGTAACAAATTACCACAAAATCAGAGGCTTCACACCTTACACATCCATAATCTTATAGTTGTATAAGTTGAAAGTCTGAACACGTGGCTCAGCTGAGTACTGTTCAGAGTATCTCAGAGACAAAATCAAGCTATTGGCAAGGCTAGAAGCTTTTCTGAAGGCTTTTGGGATGACACTGTTTCCAAGTATACTCAGGTTGTTGGCAGCTTCAGTTCCTTGTGACTATAGGCCAAAGGTCTCTGTTTCCTTGCTGGCCATGTGGGGACTCTCCCAGTTCTTTATGGCTGTCCTGCATTCTTTATCATTCTCCCCTCCATCTTCAGGTTCTTCTCATGCTTCAAATTTCTGTCTTCCTCTTCTGCTGCATCTCTTCTACTTTTAAGGCTTGTGTAACCACATGGAATCCAGGATAATATCCCTATTTTCAGGTTAGCCAATTATTAACATTGTCTGCAAAGTGCCCTTTGCCATGCATATATAGCCACAGGAGTAACACTGGAGAGAGTGTTTATGAGAGCCAACTCACCATAGTCTGCCTTCTGGTGAACACCATGATTCCCATCCACAGTCCCCAATGATCTCATCTCATTATAGCATCAACTCAAAATCAAAAAAGCACATCTAAATCTCACTGTTCAAAAGTCCCACATCTCATCATTTCCATCATATAAATCAGTTCTGGATGAGGCACCAGGTATAACCCCTAAATCCAACTCCAGGGCACACTTCCACTGCATCAGTTGTAATGTGAAACTAAAGAAACATGTTGTTCACTTTCAATTTACAGTGATGGGACATACATAGGATAAAAGCTATAGATGCTGTGCTCCCAAAAAGAGTGAACTGGAGGTAAAAATAAATCACTATTGAAAAACATTTTCTTAAATTCAACCAAACTCCACTAGGCTTCAAGGCATCAAAACTATCCCTGTTGGCTCTTAGCGTTACCTTGTGGACTGTTGGTTCCGCTCTGAGTTATCCTTTCTGTTTCATGAGTAGGTACATCTTTGTACCTGAGTGCTTGTAGCATCTTGCTTCCTGTCAGCAGAATTTGGAGAATCTAACGTGTACTCTATGCATTTTGATTCAAGACGACAGTGATTCTATTCATGGAAAAATCTCAAAAGTTTTTGAATTGCCTGTGAATGTTATAGGCATTCACTCCATTAGAAACAAGCCAGGTCCACAAACATTTTTGAGATAATCTCTTGCCTCATTTTGGCTTCTGCTAAACTGGCTGAGGAACAGTCTTCTAGAGAGCCCCGGGTTTGCAATCTTCTGAGTCCAACATCATCCTCTCAGAGAGCCTTCATGAGTCTTCTTTGATCTTTGCAATCTGTCCAGGCTGAGCATTACCAAATCATCAAAGAGCTTTTGATTTAAAGGTCCCTCCCTCTATTTATCTCTGTCCTCTCACAGTTTACTATAAAGAAGAACAAACCAAGCTGTACCTTTGACAATTTGCTTGAAAATCTCAGCTAAATATCCAAGCTTATCTTTCACAAGTTCTACTTTCCAAATAATCACAGGACACAATCCTTCCAAGTTTTCTGCCACTATAACAATCATCTCATCTGCTCCAGTTTCAAAAACCTGTTTCTCACTTTTATATAAGTCTCACCAACAACGTCCTCCAAGTCTAGATTTCTACGAAGTTTCTTTGTGGTAGTTAGGCTTTCTCTAAGGTAATGTAGGGATTTCTCTATAATTATCTTTAATTCTTCTGATCCTTCCCAAAAGTCTTTAATATCTGTATTTCTACTAAAAATCTGTTCAAGGTAACCTTGGTTTTTTTTCTCCTACTATGCTGCTATGTCATGGGTAGTTACTTCTTAGGATTTAAAACTTCTTCATCTGCATAAAAAATCTAGTTTCAACTTTTATGAGTAAACACCCCATAGAAGGATCTGTATCATCTTTTAAGTTAATTTGGGCTTTAGCTATTACCAGGTTCCACAAGAAGAATGTCATCATGCCACCCAGTGGTCACATTTTGGCCAGTTCAAGGAAGAGGAGGGATCAGTTAGGTCAAGCTGCTTGCCTCTCTTGAAACCAGAGGTGGATTGGTGGTCTCTGAGACAGGGGCCTCTTTGTCTTTTAGTCCCAGTGCTTGGCAAAATGCCAACATCTAAAGACAACCAGCCAACAGTCAATTTTTAATTTAAAGAACACATGTCTAGCAATTACTTGGCACTGTCCTAAGTGAACACACACAATTTGTGGTAACTGATGGATGAGGGAATGAGGCATGGAGAATCAAGGAACTTGCCCAAGATTACAAAGCTTTTAAAGGTTGCAAGCGGAATTTGATTTCAGACAGTATAACTCCAATCCTCTCCTTTAAGCTGGTATGCCATGCGAGCAGTGTGCTATCCTTCAAGCCACCTCTTCTTTTTCTTTTTCTTACTGTGTGTTTGCAAAACATAATACTTAACATTTGTTTGGAATTGGTACACATATCTAACATATCCTGATCATTCTCGATCTCTTAATTCCAGGCCACACCCTCTTACAGAATAGATTAGATGATAAGAGAAAATTATCCCCCATCCCACTGCTTCCAGATACACCATAAGAAAACTAAAAGAGAATAGAAGAATAAAATCAAACTTTGAGAAGAAGGTAGAAAGCAAAGAAGTTGGGCATTGATGAGCTCAAAGTGCTGAAAGTCTAAACTTATTCTGTTTTCGCATGTCCTCTGTCTCATTGCTGGTTGAAGTTGGCTTCCCAGGTCTCTATCACCCAGAGAGTAAAGTGAAAAAGGAACCAAGTATGGGCTCCACAGAATCAAGCCAGGCTATTCACACAGTGGAGGCCGATCCAAAAAAGCTGATGGAATCATATTTTAAAATATTTTATTTAATTATTGTGTCTATCAGCAGGGGAGAAAGTGCTATTTAAAACCCAAGTTCACTATAAGCAGTCATTTTACCACCCAGGGAAAATTTTTATGATTGAAAAACAGATGTCTATCATGTTGCTTCCCTTCACAGACTGGTCAAGGAAAGAGTGAGCAAAGACAAAAATGGTGACACCTCTAACATCCTTCTGTGCTGCTCAAGGTGAGCTCACAAACTGCCAATGCATAGGCTTGAGCTGGCCTGCAGGAGTTTTGTTTGGCCTGCATGATGTCAGCCTGCACAGTGGTTTCTTTCCCCTCGGCATTTTAAATTGGAAATAGTTGCCAAAATAGAAAAAAAAAACAAACCAAGCAAATATCCCTTGACAGATGTATTGCAAATAAGTTCTACTGTTCTGCAGCTTGCCAAAATTCTTAGTCATGAATTCTGATAAACAAAACTTCTTAACTTTAATGAAATCTAATTCCTCAGTCTTTCTCTTTATGGTTGGAGTTTTGTATGCCCTGTTTTAAAAAATGCTTTATGAAATTCATGAAGGCATTATCCTATGCTTTCTTCTAGAAGCTTTATTGTTTTACCTTTCATATTCAGATCTATGTTACATATTGAATTAATTTTTGTGCATGGTAGGGATTCCAGTTTCATTTTTTTCCATATGGGTATCCAATTGCTCCAGCACCATTTATTGAAAAGTCCATATTTTTTACCACTGAATTATGATGGGTTTTTTTTTACTGTAAACCAAGGGAATGTGTATATGTGTATATATTTCTGGGCTCTCCATTCTGTACCATTAATCTATCATTTGCAATAATATTTACTGCACTCTTAATTACTGTAGCTTTATAATAAACCTTGAAATCTGTGAGTGTAAGTCCTCCAATTTTGTCCTTCAACATGAGTGTGATGATTCACTGGGCTGAATACTTAACATTGGTGTGTGTATGTTACAACAAAACAAAAAAGTAGATAGATAATACACAAGGGACTTGCTGGAGGTGAGAAAGATGAGATATTGAATCTCTCAAAGAATCAAAAATTGAGCAGCACAAAAGCTTGCATGCAATAACATAGTGCTGCCTTTATGGACTGAGTGGGCAGGCTCCAGTTTGCCTCAGCCCCAACCATCTTGTATTGTTCCTGTCACTGTAGCATAGGGGCCAGGGCTTCTCATCTTACTCCTGGCTCACTTCACTCATTGATATGGCTGCCTTGATGCTGCAGGTACTTGAATTGATGGGCTAATTTAACGAATTTTTATATATAGTGCAGGACCCTGGAAAGCAGAAGGCTAACTTGTGCTAGATAATAAGGAAAATGGAAAGAAGACCAAGGAGGGCTCTTACAGAGCAAGATTTCTCAGCTTCAGCTTTACCAACATTTGAGACCAGACTGTACTTTGCTGTGGTGGACTGGCCTGTGCTTTGTGGGATGTTAGCAACATCCTTGGCCTCTACCCACTAGATGCCAGTTGCATTTCTCAGCTGTGTCAACCCCACAATCTCCAGACATTGCCAAATGTCCCCTGCACAGAAGAGGCAGGGTTACACCCAGTTGAGACCTACTGGCCTAGACTGATAACAGAAACAGAAATAATAGAAAAGTCTGCTGTGGGGGTTAGGACACTGGATTAGCAATGCTGGCAGGAACCCCAGTGTTCTCAGCTCCTCACTTTCTTTCATCCAATAGATCTAAAAGAGAGGGACAGGAGGAATACTTGGAGGGAGCATGAGGGGACTTTTCAGCATGGAACTGTAAAGAGGCCAAAGAGACCTGTGGAATCACGAACTACAAGGGGCATCTTTCACACAGACTAAAATGTGAACAACGTCCCTTGGAACTGTGCAATGTGGTAAGCCTGGATATAAAAACTATATGAAAACTCTTTTTTTTCCCTATTCTACCAATTCTGCTTCTTTTCCATTCCACTCCACGCCCTCACAAACACTTGAGTAAATAACGTATTTTAGAGTAAAACAGATGGCCAATCTACCAAACTAATTCCTAGGAAACGTATTAAAGCCAGGAGTGACAAGGATAAAACCAGCAGTCTCTCCCCCATGACCTCTGTCTTTCAGAAGCTCCAGGAAGACTGGGATGCTGACTCTCATCACAGGAGTTGAGGTTCAAGCCAATTTCATTTGAATTTCAAAGAACCTGCATCGCAAACCTCTGTATCTGTATTGAATTCACATTGCTCGTCTTTATTCCATTCCCCACGCATTGTCTTTCCTCCCCTTGGCTTTCCTTCAGGCTTGTAGTTTTGATTAAGTTTAATAAATGAGTGGAGGCATGTGCTTTGTTCTGTAGACCTGTACCAAGGAAGTACTATACCCTACCCTAAGTACAAGAACAAGGGGTGAGTTCTTCATAGAAAAACTTAAAACAATTTTTAAAAAAACAAAATCCAACTTTTACTCATTACCATGTGCCTGTAATTCTAAACCACATCTATGATAAAACAGTCCTCTTCCCCAAAATATTTTCCTGGTCTTATTTCTAAACAACTATTGCGACTATTATTGTTTCAAATATATGTTAAATGTTTAATTAGCTATGCCTCCTACTGATAATGTTATTCTCACAGGTGAATCTTGACATTTTTACCGAGTTTCTGTGCCAATCCCTTTTGCCCAATCTGCTAAGAGGATTTGGGGCAAAGAGAGGAAGTTATGCCTTCCTTCCAGGGTTACAATCTAATGCCCAAAGATAAAGGCTCTTTGCATTCTGTGTTGGAAAGAAAAATTCAATGAGGGAAATGCCACTCAGATGCCTGAAAATGCTCATTCCTGCTTCCAGAACACCTCATATACAAAAACGGTATGGTGGGACTCTGATGTTGGAATCTGCCATGGACATGTCCCACTTGGAACATTTTCCCTGCAGACGTTGGGATTTGTCAGAATTGCCAAGCTCACTAAGCACTTTTGTTCAAAAAGAATTGCATATTTCAGCCTCATTCTTGAACTGTTTTCTTTCTGCACTTAATCTTGTTGACAAAAAGAGAACCCTGCACCTCTCAGTCATCTCAGGGTCCCCGATATCCCTCTAAAAGGAGTTGAGAAAGAAAAAGTCTCTTCCCACAGGACTCCTGCCTACAAACATTCAGTCTCTTGTATTCTGGGTTTTGGTTCTTTGTCCAAATACACCGGAGTATGCATAACAAATCAAACTACCAGGTTTGGTCCACATTAGAAACATGACTTTATGATCTTCTAGTGAAACATTTATTTTCTAGGAAGTAGAAAAAAACTGAGAGAAAAAAATCACTGAGTATTAGTGATGAAAGCAACTCCATATATTTATTCTCAAATCTTGAAAACAACATTAATCTCAGGGAGGTCAATACATTCTTATCCAGAGCCTTCCCACTGGCCTTGTGCCTAACCTTTGCCATCTCTTCCTCTCCACATCACATGTGTATTCATTGTAAAATCTCTTTGCATTTCCCAGAATACACCATGCTCTTACCCTACCTTGCCTTGGCACACACAGCTCCCTCTGCCTGGAACACCCTCTTCTTCCTCGTTAATGCTTACCCATCCTCTACAATTCTTCCAAAAAGCCTTCATGGGTTAGATGCCCTTCCTACTTGTTCTCACAGCAACCTGCTTTGTGTCTTCTAGCAGATACTGTACTCATTTTTCTTCTTAAACTCACAACTAGACTACACTTCCCAGTCTCCCTCTTGGTTTTCATATGGCTGAGTTTCAGAAAATTAACTATCTATAGAGGTGATATGTGTCATTTCTGTGAAGAATAATTTTATCTTCTTCAGTCTCCTTTTTTTCTCCAGTTCAATGGATAAAAGGAGAAAATCCCTTACCCTTACAGGATTATGAAGCCACATATGAAAGGAAGTAGTCTGAGTCTCCAAATAACCACAATGAAAATAGAACAATTACGAATATCAACTCTGGATGGTAATGACAGATTCACTGAAGTCGTGGGTTTGTTTGTACAGCACTTGCCTATCCTAAAACATCATAGCACCTAACCCACTCTGTACTGCACCTCATCTGTAGGACTCTGCCCTATAGAGATCTGAGCTCCTTGAGGAAAAGCACTAACATACCACTTGGTTACACAGTAGGGGCACAGTAAATATCTATGGACGCAAAATCAGGTGAAGGAACGAACTCATGGATGGACACTGTAATAAGCAGAAACCCATGCAACAAGAGACTGATGCCTCTTAAACATATTCAAATCTTGAAGGCCAGAAACTACAACTGCATTGCAAGATTACTTGGTCAGAAATTTGAGCCAACACTTCCTGGTTATCTGCATCATTCCTGCTCTAGCAAAGGGTTCCATGTAGAAACATTCTTGAATTTAAAAAATGCTGAAAAGATAAAGCAACAAAAAGGCCCTGAAATAGGCCAAGTTTTAAATTTAGTGGCCCTTTAATCTGTTTTGACTTAGCCATGATATCCCTTGATAACCAGGTGTTTTCTATGTGCAGACATTTAATAATTTACCTCAGATTACTAGGAAGTGAAAATAACCAACTCTGAGATTTTTATTTTACTAGAAAGACCCCTAACTCATCTTCACATTGTAATACATTAAGTGTATGTAAGGCCATATGCAAACCACAAAATACTGACACCAAGATACCACAAAACGATTTAGTTATAATACATTTATTTTTAACATAGCACCCCAGTTTCACATCATGTATATTTTCCAAAGTTCGAGATCCTTAATTTAATATGTTCTTCACAAATTTTTCAACAAATGTGAAAAAGAGGCAGTAAAGTTAGCTTGAGCCTATAAGTCACAATGCAAATATAGGACACTCTTGGGGATTTATGCTTAAGGTCAATATACATAATGTTCCTAATGCTTAGCAAACAAATGAGACTCTAGCTGAGTAAAGTACTAACACAACTTGGTGGTACAGTATCATGAAAAGACAGAAGGCATCAAATATATACTTTGCTGTTAAGCTTTTTACTGTTCAATGTATCTATAGTGAAAAAATATACATTTTTTACTTTCAAGGCTAAAATAGACCATCAGTTCATTATCTCTCTTGGCCAATAGCTATGCAGACTATAATGGCTCTTTTTTGCCTCTGGCTCACTTAAATATCTTATTTGTGCTGAAGACAAAAAGGATGGCAGTGCTATAGAAGAGGGTATACCTGGCTCTTAAGATGTGTGCAGTTGAAGCTGTCACACAAGTTGACTTAAAAAAAACAAACAAAAAACCACACAACTTAGTTGTTCCAACCTGCATATGACAAGGTTGTTGAGTTCCATCTCAGGGCAGAACTCTCTGATGGAGCTTATGACCTAGTGCTGTTATTCAACACAGTGCCTGAAGATGGAACTGGTACCTGAAGTTCCTTACTGTAGTTCCCAAATTCCAGCTTAAGATTTCTTAAAACCTAATATTCTCTGGTCTTCAAAGTTGTAAACCTACTTTCTCCAACCTCAACAACCATTAAATTAGCTAGAAGCAAGATAGGAGAATTCATGACATGAAAAGAAAGCACTCCCCAGTTATTGACAGCAAAGCAAGGCTTCTGTAACCCAGAACAAGCCCTGTCAATTCAAGTCTACAGTGCTGCTTAGAAAAGGTTCTTTTTACCATCCTGTGTGTTAGTAAACATAGACAATAACTACTATTCAGGCCTAAAAGCAACCATGCACTTGGGCTGTCTTGTTCACAATAACATACTGGCTGCTTCAGGTCTTATTTGTAAGACAATCTTCAAAAGTCTGATTAGAGGGTGCGCAGCAGCTCTTAGAATGGGTTTGCATTGCTTTTAAAGGCTTTCCCTCTGTTGTCTACTGCTCCCAGAATTGCTCCTAGGAGGTTCACATAACTAGATGCACTGCTTCCCAGAAACAAGCAAAGCTGGATGGTCCATAGGGTAACAGTCATTCAAACTGCTATCAGTGTCTAATCTGGCTGTATTGGTGGGTAGTCTCCTTTCACCTGCGCTGAAGAAGCAAGATATGCAAACTGAGCACTCCCAAAACCCACATCCCCATTTCTTACTAGGAGTTTGAAACCACACAGTCATGATGTTAAAAAAAAAAGTGACTAAAGTATAAATTCAACTTTCCCTTTGAAATCAGTTTTAAAAGAACATACCTGAAACAGTAAACCAGTCAAACTGAGAAACTGAAGTTATACATGTTGTTTGACCAAAGGGAAAATGACCTCTCAACTGCAATATCATTTCATTCACATTAATAATGCTTAAACCACAACCTCATGAGTCTGTTTGTCAATATGGGAAGAGCTGCTTGCTATGAGATGTTAAATTATTGTTTTTATATTTTAAAAATCACATTCTCTTGATGATACCTAGGTGGAAGGTGTGATTCTAGTTTGTGTTGAACAAATGTTGTTAGCTCAAAGGTGTTAAATACAGTCATTGAGATCTTTCCAACTACTGTTGAGAAGACATTTGCAAATGTCTATCTTAATTTCAAGAAACACATCTATTACAAATATTGTTGATCTTTGATTACATGTCTATGATTACCATGGTGATAAGATCATTTAAGAAACAGACAAATATCTACAAACAGACTGTACAATCACATATAGAGAAAAAACTGTTTTAAGATAGTTCATGTTTTGGTAGGAAATCAAAGGAAAATCCATGTTTTTGATTACTTACCCTAAAATATGCTGACATTGAACATTTGTGACCCAAGTAAGTAAAGATATATTGAAGAAAACTATAACTTACTACATATTGAGTTCATTTCAATCACAGTAGTCTATTTTAAAAATAAACTCCCATAAGGAATATGGGAACGGAATCCATTCAAAGCAACAGCTGTCAAAAGCTCTGCCAAGAAATTCAGAATAACTTATTGCATCATGAAAGGTGAGGTGTTCAGAAGAACAAATAATTCAATAATATTCTTTCCCTTCAGATTTTACTTTTCAAACCAAGAGAAACTGTTAGATCTAAAACTTAAAACATGTTCTTTTTATTTAAAGACTAATTAGTTAAATCAATAAAATTCAACAAGATAAAGGCAAAGAAAAACCTTCTAATCTATTTTTAATGTTGACAGAGGACAGAGGGCCCAACTTGGAACCATAAAATCAGGCTGATAACCTAACTCTACCACTAGCTATCTCCTTCTATAGATTCTTGAGCCGGGAACTGCTGATTCTTAGGGCCTTGGTTTCACCACATATGAACTACAGGAGACAAGTACCAGTCCTGCCCAGCCCTGGCATCCTGTTCTTCACTGACAGGAATATGGGCACAGCTTCCAACTAAGTTGACTCCTCTACTAGTCCCAAGGACTTGTCTATATTTTTAAAGCCATGAGATCCTTTCAACTAAGGCAAATATCTGCCGTGAATACAAGATTCATACCCACTCCAGATTTCTACTACTTGATTTTGCTTCATGTCTGTCAAGGAGGTGGCAAAAGCAATATGCCACATACAAGGGATGCTGAGGGACCCAATATATGTCCTCTATTGACTCTTACTATGCTTTTGTCTACGTGACTGCAGGATCTCTATAGGAGGTCTCTATAGGAGAACAAGGTAAATAAATCCCCATAAACAGGGACAACATTAACTTTTTATTTGTAGAATTCTACTAAAAAGCGAGTCTAATTTTGGATAAGTTTTATTAGAGAGGTATAGTGGTGGTTTCAATAAGCCAGCCTTCTTATAAATCACATTAAAGGCTCACAGAAACATTATCAGGCATTATAACCCTAAATTAAAATTTCACATCCTAAGAAAACAGAGAACTTGAGGATGAGCAACAGGCAATAGTAAGAGTTGTGTGTATATGTCTGTATGTACATACACAAACAAATATTTAATTCTTTTTTAAAACGTCCACTTCTAAGAAACTAATAAACCATGGACAAATTAAGTCCAGGTAGGAAGGCTGGGTACATTTACTGGTGTGTGCTTTAATGCAATACCTATCTTAAAATACTGCTGCTGAGCTGAGAATGTGGTTCAGTGATAGAGCACTTGCCTAGCACGCATGAAGCCCTGGGTTTGATCCCAGCATATACATAAGGGAGACTACAAATCTTGGAGAGCTTTGATTGTCCAATGCAAGTTTTTTCCTTTAATGAAAACCAAGCCAACTAAACAAAACCCCAGCCTCCTTATTTGGCTCTTTTTGTCATTGGCTTCATGGGAGAAGACAGCATGTCAGTATTTTTTAAATGCATAGTTTAGACTAACATTCCTTCGTTTATATGTCTGGCTGGTGGATATGAAGTGCTATCCCGAGTGAGTGCATATGTACTGGAAGATTATGAGATAAAGTGCATACACTAGTCCTTCCTGGATGGAATGCACCAAAAGCCAAACATGCCATGAAACATCTGCAATAAGAACACTGATAAAATTTGTTGATAAAATTTGTTGCAGCTCCTAAATCTCAACTTATAGGAAAAGTTACCTAAAAATTTGCACTGACCTGTTCATAATCTTAGGAAGGGTTTAAAAGCCACTACCAACCTTTCTTAATGAGAACAAAAAAGGCAGCCAAAGAGGGGGAAAGGGAAATAGAGAAATAGTTCATGTTTCATGACTTTTAAAATCAAATCAATTCAAAATACTTAAACATGCATGGAATAGATACAACAATTTGTTTTTCTTTGGGCAAACATAATCTGTTTGAGTCTTTCTCTGTTGCTGTTAAGCTATTGAGAAATCTTGCCAGTGAAACTAGGAAGCATTAAATGAATGCCTACTTTTCCTAAAAGCTCTCAGCTCTACTGAAACCAGCAGCTTTATCCCATGTATTCCAAACCTATCCCAAGCCATTTCAAAAAGTACCAGAACTCCCCATCCCATTATCCAAAGGATGGGTATATTAACAAAATGCATAAAAGACAGTATGTCCTGTTGTAAGTCTCTGAAAGCAGTGTTGAAATTGGTATGCCCTGTGAGGTTAGTGAATCCATGAGCCTGAGGCTCAGTCAATTTTCACTTTCAGCTTGGGCATTCAGGTGAAGTAGCAGCTTCCTGAAGTTGTAAAGGATACTGGCTTCTGCAATTGGAGTTTTTTTTACACCTCCTGTACTGGAGTTGGCTGAACTCCTCCAAGCTGTATACAAGCCAATTACTTCCCAAGGGTACATTTCACAGAAAACAAAATAGTCATATGTCCCGTGTGAGCACCACTTTCTTTCATTATTTCTTTATGCCCAACACATTCTCAATTCAGATTAAAATAAAGGCAAAAAACACCAGGGATTTTTGGATTGTTGGTAACTATTTCCCTTTCTTCCCCAGTATAGATACCTGGGTTTGCACAACAAATGTTTATCAATCCAGCTTTTCATGTTTGATGGGTGGTTTCCAAACTCATGCATTTACAGATATGTTATCCCATGCAGGATAAAAGTAGAGATCTGGCAACTATTTATTTGATTTGATCAGGGAAGGCAGCTAAAGTAAATTGTTCTTGCCCAAAAATTTACATGAAAGGACTGAGTTATCTGGGTTGATGGCCTAGATTGGCCAAGTTAAATAGCTTGTTGCCAGAATCTCTACTTCATAGGGTACAAAGATCCAATAAGTCTTTGACATTCAATAGAAAATGATAGTAATGTATTATTTATAGCTAGATATAACATCAAAATGGCACTAGAAAAGCAATTTTTAGCATATAGTGGTGGAGGACACAATGCCAGTCTAAATCTGATGCTTTCATTTTATTTAACCTTTTGTTTTTATTATCATCATGCCAAAGACTATCCAGTTGGAATCCCAATTATTCAGGAAACCAATCTACTGTATGTGACATACATACAAAAATAAAATAAGCATCCTGAAAGTACTTGGTTATAAGGCTTTATACAAATCATAAATTCTTTAAATAAATAATGCTCTACATTAATTGCTAGAAGAATGATTTTTGGTAAGGAGCAGCGTCTAATGCCTTGAGGAAGTACTTAAGAAAGGGAGATAAAGTCCTGTGATAATTACAATTTCAGGTGTGATAATCAGTTGAAGTATTTTTTCCAACCACAATAAAACACACAAGTGAATTGCAAGAGAAAGTGTTGCACAGATTATACTCTGCTGCTCACAACTTTTGACATAGTCAAACATCTACAACAAGTAGTTGGGCTCAGATATTCAAAGAAAGATCTTGGCAGATAAGGTCATGCGCTGCCACTTGAACCGTGGGGCTCACAACACAGTGACTGGACGAAGTTGTTCCAACTGGTTTTCCAATGCAATCCGTTCTTGATGAACTTCCTGAGTTGTACAAAACAGAAGAAAAACAAAAAGGCAAAGAGTCATTTTCTGAGTACATATCTACTTCATAAGATAGTCAAAGGAAACTTGTTACCGGACCCAAGATATTTAAGTGCTATATAACTCAAAACTAGGTGGGCTGGAAGGCAGCAGATTTAAAGTTGCTGATTACCATTTTTAATTTTCATACTGTCTGGTTTTGAAGGCTTGTAATGCCTTCATTACCCTGTTCTGATCAGATTTATTCTATTTTGTTTTGTATGAATTCGTTGTGTGTGAAGATATAGACAACTATTTAAAAGAAAATAAGAGACATTATGGTAGCCACTGTGGATCTCCTATTGTCTTGTTTTGAAATCTGTGTCACTTACATTGTTTTCTTCTGATCTGCTTTGTTCTGTTTTATTATGTTTAGTTTTACCCCCCCCCACTTTTAAATAAAAAAATACTTGATTCTGCCCCTAGTTCTGGTTGCATACTGAATTGAATGATAATCAAATCAAATTCAATGATTAGGCCCAATGTTAACCTTTTGTGGAAATTTGATTTGATCCTCATCCAATTCAATTTGTGACCAGAAATGTAGGAAGAATTAAATTCATAAATTGAGGTACCACTGTAAATGATACCACCTTTGTGTTAGTTAGCTTTCCACAAAATACTTGAGATAATCAATTTAAAAGAGGAAAGTTTATTTTGGCTTGCAGTTTTGGAGATTTCAGTCTATGGTCAGTTGCCCCATTCCTTATAGGCTTGTGGTGAGATAAAATATTGCTTTGGGGAGCACAATGTGGAGCAAAGTTGCTTGCCACCTAGCAGCTGGGGAATAAAAGAGAGACAAAAAGGGGCCACCAATATTCCCCTCAAAGACAGGCCCTCAATGATATAACTTCCTTCCACTGGTTCCACCACCTAAATAAAGGCTCTGTCACTTCAGAAAAAAAGTTGCTGATTAGAAAAAGGTATCCTCACAATTTGTAATCTCTCAACTCTTTTCTGTACATGATGAAATAAAATTCAGAAACCCTCCTCCAATACTTCAACTTAGTCTCACCTTGTTCTAATGAGATCAATAGCTGGCAGAGAATGATACTGAAAATTAAAATTGACAGAAATTTAAAAGGAAAAGCAGACTCTCAGTCCTAATGGGTGAGTCACTTGGACTAAATTTCTACTTACAATCGCTGGTTTTGTATCCAGCACCTTATTCAGAAAGGTCTGAGGGATGAAAAGGTTCATTGGTCAACCTTCCAGCCAAGTCCTATGCAGACTCCTGCACAAAATAGAGCTTTACATGTGACCTCAAGGTGAAAGGCAGAGAGGGTCAGCAATCTGCTATTTGGAAAATCAAACTTTCAGACCTAAAACAGACTTTTTGCAGAGAAAGGGGCTCATAAGAGCATTCTTAAACAGAGTTAATCCAGGTGGCAAAGATGCCACATAATGGTGTAACTCTGAAATGCTCCACAAGCACTAACCCACTATTAGAGGAATAGTAGAGAACTGAAAGAGTGTTTATTCGTCCACCGTCCTACCCACCCATCCAACAGTCTTTTAGTATCTACTAAGGGCCAGATAATACTCTAGCCATGACGTTATCAGCAGAGAAGAAGATAGAGTAAACCAGTGATGGTGAACCTTTTAGAGCTTTCAATGATATGAACAGCCAGCTGCAGCATGCATGCCATAGATTTGCCACCACTGGAGTAGACCCATTCCCTCATAAGGCTTATATCCATTGGCTAGAGAAGTAAATGAAGAGCCATGGATGTAGCTCAGTGGCATATTGCCTGCCTGGCAAGCATGAGGTCCTGAGTTTGATTCCCAGTACCAGAAGACAGAAAGAAAGAAAATGAACAAAATATATCCACAAGGGAATGACTCACTCAAAAAAGGGTGAACTGAAATAAATAGACATTTCTCAGAAGTATAAATGGCCAATAAATACATGAAAAAAAGGTCTGGCATCCCTGGCCATTAGAGAGATGTAAATTAAAACAACACTGAGATTTCATCTTACCCCCAAAAGTAGGGCTTCATCAAGAAATCAAATAATAACAAATATGGGTGAGGCTGTGGGGGAAAAGGAACTCTTCTACTTTGTTGGTGCAAATGTAAACTAGTACACCATTAATGGAAATCGGTATGAAGATTCCTCAAAAGACTAAAACTAGAACTTTCATTTGACCTGGCTATTCACTTTCTAGGTACCTTCCTGAAAGAGATACAGACATCATATCACACTGACACATGCATACCCATGTTTATAACAGCACAATTCATAACAACTAAGTTTTGGAAGTAGGCTACCTGTCCATCAACAGGTGAGTGGATAAAGAAAATGTATTTACACAAAACAGACTACTGCTCTGCCATAAAGAAACATACATTTGAGTTATTTGTAGGAAAATGGATGCATCTTAAAACTGTGATGTTAAATGAAATAAATCTGACATACAAACTTAAATATTGCATAGTTTCTCTTCTATGTGAAACTCAAAATATAAAGAGCAAAATAAAGGATAGATAATAGGAAAATGGGATAGAACCTTTGCAAAAGGGAAGGAGACCAAGAGATGGGGAGCTGAAAAAAGAAGATGTGCCATGTACATGGACCACCTCCCCATGAGGAATGTAATCATTAGGTACTGCAAACATTATCAATAAAAAATAAAGACTGAGAACAACAGATTAAAAGGCACTTCTAGGAGCAAATAAATACAGATAATGTAATAGAATGCTGGGAGTGGGAGGAAGCAAAAAAGGTGATGAGGGATTTCATATGAGGTGATGCTACTGGAGCAGTGACTGGAAAGGAATGAGGAGTGTCCCAGAGGAACACGTGGGGAAAGATGTGCTGGGAAACCAAACGGCAACTGCAAAGGCTCCCAGGATGGAATGAGTTTGACGAAGTTGACAAATAAAAAGGCCTATGTGACCAGAGCAGAGGAAACAAGAAAGACATTGGCAAGAGAAGAAGTCAGAGATTTAGACAGAAGCCATATCTTATAGGGCTTTGTGGGAAAAGGCAATAAAAGTACAGGGGAAGGGCACTAAAGGTTTTGAACCAGGAAAGACCTGCCTCATTCTAGAATGTATAATTTAGAATTCTCACCCAGGCAGTAGTGCAGGCTACAGTGCAGGCAGCACTACAACAATGCAAGAGCAGAAGCAGTGGCGCCACTGGAAAGTTACATGGACTCAGGTGGGAAATGAAAATGACTTCAATCAGGGCAGCAGCCATAAAGATAAAGTAGAGGAATTCTAGATAGACCTTGAATCTAGAACTGAATAGACATGCTAATGAATTCAATGTAGGAAAGAAAATTTAAGGAAGATGCCAATGATTTTTTAAGCTGATATCTTTATTTTTTCTAATCAGGTTTTATTGGTACATTTTAGATATACATAGTGATCACATTCATCATAAAGAATTTGTACCTGTACATGATATAAACTTGTTTCTTTCTTTTTCCCATTCCATTACCCTCAACGGGACTGCAATGATTTGGCATTTAAGAAATTAGTTGAGAACAAGACTGCATAAGAGATGTACCTTTCAAGGAGAGGGTGGGAAATTAAGTGTCTGAGATATTTGTTAAATATACAAAGAGAAAGGGATAAGAATTTGAATATGTTTGCTCAGAGAAAAAGAGAATCAGGGCTCAAGACATGAATGTTGGTTTCATGCTGGGAGTGGTGGTGTGTACCTGGGATGCTAAGGCAGGAAGATCACTGTGAGTTCAAAGACAGCCTGGGTTACATGGTGAATTTAAACCTAGTTTGAACTACATAGGGAAATACTGTTTCAAAAAATAACAAATAAAAAATAAATGTAGGCTTCATTAGCCTGTGGATGGTCTTCATAGATATGGAAATATCATCTACTAAAACAATATAGGGGTTCCATGTAAATATGGAAGACTACTTATAGGTCCATCGTCACTCCTTCCTGCAACTCCACTCAAAAAATTACAGAAACTTTTTAAAGTCACAGACTGACAAGACATGGAAAAACAAATGGGGAGAAATGATGGCAATAAAATATGTAAGGTAAAAGGCAAACTGATGAGTGGTAAATGATTTAGAAAACCCAGGGGGGAAATGCGGGAATTCTGTGAGGTGCAAGTACATCTACTCCAAGTTTGTATTCTAGAACTGGGGAAGCAACAATGGCATGGCCTGGGATCCACTGTGCCTACTGTGAGGCACGCTTGCTCCATTAATGACCTGGCCACAGTAAGCCCCAGTCTGACTAGTGGGCCACAGTGACACTTTCAGTCTTTTAAAAGTGTCAGCACTTTGGAGCTAATATCTAGTAATTCTCCAATTCTACCTATTCCCCTTCCCTAAATATACAGCCACTCTGGTAAATGGGCACCTTTGGGAAGGGTTAGGAGAAAGATCAGTACACAGGGTGTGATAAAACATACAGTGAGCATTTAAATTTTAAAAATTACCAAGTGACATCCTGCTATTAACCTCCCTCAAAATTCTCTCCCTTACTTTAAATGTGTTTATCACATCACTCTTGCCATTTCCTAAAGCAGTTCTGGAAGTCTTCTCTCATGAATGACTTTAATGGCACTGACGTGGCTGTCTCGATGCCCTAAAACTTAAAATGTTTACCTTTTAAGGTTCATTTTGACTTTCTGCTGAATAATATGGATGAAGACACACTAAAATGTCTTTAGGAGTCTTTCGATTGGATGGGACTCTGTAGCCACATTCACCATACTTTGCACCATACCTCATAAGGACACCCATTAAAGAGGGCTTCCAGAACTGCTTCAGAAAGTGGCAAGAATGATAGGATAAGTGTGTTTTCAAAGTGAGGGGGAATATTTTGAGAAAGATTACTGGTGATGTCTTTTACTACAATAACTGCTTTTGAATGGGAACTTTAATCATATTTTTGATCACCTCTTCTAACATTTTGACATTACAGAGGACCTTTCTTGAGGATACCCAAATGCTTGCTCACTCAAGGAGCATCCTTACCTATAAACTGGCTCAGTCAAGGAATTGATTTATGGGCCATGACTACAGCTCTGCTTTGAGGATTACTCAGAACATGAGTTCACTAGACGTACATACAGATTGAGCACAGAGAATTGATTCTCAAGCTAAGCAAGGAGGAAAGCAAGAACCAATGTGATTTTATATAGGGAAATCCCAGAAAGCCTCAAACTGGCAGGACCAGAGACCTATGAAAGTGGGAGTGAAGGAGAGCAGGACAGCTGACTAAATAAATGTTGGCTGACATGTTGGAACTTGGAGGGCTGAGTAAGAAAGAAGTGAGCTCTCCTTCCTGGTAAGTGGCAGCAGCAGGAGCAAGCAGTGGGCGTGCCAGGGAGAGAACAAGTCAGCATCTCCAGTGAGCTTACTGGAGCTCAGGCTGAAAATCAAAAGTCCATCCCCCTTCCCCCCAGTTAGCAACTGGATGGTGTTAAGGACAGCTGGAGTTGATAGCAACTAAGGTACATAAAATAACTAAATTCTTGTATTGTTGGGTTGATTATGCTGACCTGGGGCCAGAGGTCTGAGCATCTTTTGGGAGGATGACCCAAATATGAGGGATTTCCTTCTATCTTCTCTTTGAGGCAAATATTGTTTTCCCTGTTTTGCTTTGTTTTGATTGTTTTGCTCTATTCAATATTCTGTTTTGATAGGTTTTATAATGTTCTGTTTTTAGTCTGATTTTGCTATACCTAATTGAATGAACAAATATTGTGAAGATAAGAAGATATACTATGGTACCTATTGCTGTTATCCCAGTATCCTGCTCTGAAGTTCTGCACCAATTTCACTGCATTGTCTCAATTGTCTTTGTTCTATCTTGTTTTGTTGTACTTTACTACCTTCAAAAAAAAAAAGTTGGCTGAAAGTGTTTCAGAAGCAAATAGATCCCCAGACCTTTCCTGACACTAGAACAGAGCGCTGAAGATTTATTTAGCAAAATGGTAAAAGAGAGCACTTATGTATGGGTAAGAAATAGGCACAATAGGCACAACTGAGGGCAGGACAATGAAGAAAAAATACATGTATATACATATATCCTAGATGCTTATACCTGGAGTCCCCCTGCTCCACTGAACCCAGGATTTCTCCCATATGTGGAAGACCAAGAGAGTCTCCTCTCTGGCATTTCCAACCACAGCAAGAGGAAAGAACCAATGAAACTGCCTTGGGAGGTTCCCCAACCATACGGTCTAGCCAGATCACAGGAAAGAAAAGCACAAAACTGACAAGACCCTCAACAAGCTATGACTTCCAGTCAATGTTTCATTCCAGTGTACATGTGCACTGGAAGAAAGATAGCCTCTTTAATAATTGGTGCTGGAAAAACTGGCTCTCCATATGCCAAAAACTAAAACTAGATCCATGTCTGTCACCATGCACTAAACTAAAGTCAAAGTAGAACAAAGATCTAGATATTAAAACAGCAACACTAAATCTACTGAAAGACAAAGTCAGAAATCTTGACGAAATAGGAGTAGGCAAAGAGTTCATGAACAAAAATCAAACTGCATGGGAAACAGTTCTAGAATCAACTACTGGAATCTCATCTTAGTAAAAAGTTTTTGCATGTCAAAGGAAATCTCCAACAGAGTGAAAAGAAAACCCACACATTGGGAAAATATCTTAGCCAACTTTCCCTCAGACAAAGGACTTCTATCTAGAACTTATAAAGAATAAATAAAAATCAGGCCCCCAAAATTCAAGGACCCAATCCAAAAATAGGCATCTGAGATGAACACACATTTCTTGGATGAAGAAATACAAATGGAAAATAAATATATGAAAAAGTGTTCAAGATCAATGGTCATTTGGGAAATGCAAATTCAAATTCCATCTCACCCCAGAAAGAATGGCCAAGATCAAAAAATCAACCAAGAACAAATGCTGGAGGGGATGTGAGGAAAAGGGAACCCTTCTCCATTGTTGGTAGGAGTGTATACTGGTACAACCACTATGGAAATCAGTGTGGCGATTCCTCAAAAAGGTAGGATTAGAGGTTCCATTGACCCAGCTATCCTGCTTCTCGACATTTTCCCAGAAGAACTGAAAACATCATACCACAGTGATACATGTGCACCCATGTTTACAGCAGCACAATTTGTAATAGCCAGATCTTGGAAACAGCCCAGGTGCCCATAAATCAAGGAATGGATAAAAACATGTGGTAATTTTATACAATGCAGTACTACTAAGCTATAAAGAAAAATTGCATTGAGACTTTTATAAGGAAATGGACACAACTTAAGACCAAACTCATAAGTGAAATAATCACTTGTGTAAACACTGTATTGTCTCCTTAGTATAAGAAACTGAAAAATTATACATCTTCCAAAATCTACAATGAATACTGTTTAAGGGTAAGAAACTGTTCAAAGAAGAAAAGCAATTAGAGTAAGAGAAAGGAGGAAATAAGGGAAAGGTAAAAGATATAAATTTGTGTGTGTATATAATATATATATGAAAGATAAACTGACTACAGTACTAATTGCATTAGTTATTTGAAAATAATAGTTAATATTCATTTTTAGATCAATTTTACATGTCTATAACTGTTAACCCTCTTGAAGGTAATAATATACAATATTACAACCATTGTCAAATTCCTACCATCTTGTTTTGTAAACCTACACTGTTACTGTATTTTGTTTCTTGTTGTTTATCTGTATTGCTTTTCTGTTTTTATTTTCTGTGTCTTTTTAATATTAAATTTTTTTTAAAAAAATCAGGTAAGTCTCTAGATAGAGGCAAAAATAAACAGAAGGGAAGAAGTGAAAGAAAAGAAAGAAATCAGACTACTAGAGAACCAAACTAAGAGGTTCAATGTCTGAATTGGCAAGAGAGAACAGGTAAAAATGGGGATGGAGAAAGAAATGATCAACAATAAAAATCAAGAAAAATTCTAGAACTGAAGAATATGTGTTTCCAAATTAAAAGATTTATCAAGGATAGAAAACAATGGATGAAACTGACCTGCCCAAAAACAGGACAAAGGAGAAAAACCAGAGCCAAACAAAACAAACTCACATATAAAGATTTATAAAACATAACAAAGTTTTTAATATAATTTTTGTTATCATAGTCCAAAATTCACTATGTTTTCTTTTAGTGTGTAGTTCTATGATTATTAACTCATGAATAACCTCCCCCACATGTGTAACCTCCCCTGCAAGATACACTAAAGTTCCATCAGCCTGAAGAGATTTCTGGTACTACTCATTTCCATACAAACTCTCACCTTGTACATAACCCCTGACAACTACTGAAAATGTTTTCCATCATTATATATTCACTTTTTCTTTTTTTAATTTTTTTTTATTTTAAAATTTTTTAAAGAGAATAAAACAAGAGGAAAGATCTAAGCAGATCAGAACAGAACAATGTAAGCAACACAGCACTTCACAACAAGACAATTGGATATTAACAGTAGCTATCATAATGTCTCTTTCTTTCAAATAGTTGAGCTTAGCTTTACGAACTATAATGTCAAACATAACAAAATAGCATAAAACCACTCAAGAGAATGAAAGTATTGCAAGGAATTTGGAACCAAATAACCGAAGATGAACAATGGCTACTATATTATCTCATTTTCCATAAAAAATGTGTTTATTCTATCATACATATTAAAATCCAACATGATAGAACCAATGGTAATAGAAAAACAAAAGCATAGTAGGACTTCAGAGCAAGATGATACTAAATCAACAATGGCTGCCATATTGTCTTTTCTTCAAAGTAACTATTCATACTATCACATATATTAAGATCAAACAAAACAGAATAAAACCATTCCAACCAATGAATGAAAACATAAGACTTCAAAGCAGTATAATTGTGAACCATGATTACCATAAAATCTTCTGTATTCTTACCATTTCTTACAGTAGGGAGACTATACAGTATTTATACATGTGAGTTTGATTTATTTCACTTCTGAGTATGGATTCAAGTTGCATCCATTTATTTATACATATCTCAATGTAATCATTCTTTATAGCTGAGTAGTACTCCATTGTATAAAAGTACCACATTTTTATATCCATTCCTCGGTTGATGGGCACTTAGGTTGTTTCCAAGATCTGGCTATTACAAATTGTGCTGCTATAAACATGGGTGCATATATATCACTGTGGTAAGATGTTTTCAGTTCTTCTGGGAATATGCCTAAGAGTGGAATAGCTGGGTCAAATGGGACCTCCAACCCCAGCTTTCTGAGGAATCTCCAGATGGACCTCCACAGTGGTTACACCAGTCTACACTCCCACCAATAGTGCAGAAGATTTCCTTTTTCCCCACAGCCTCTCTAGCACTGCTGTTGGCAGTTTTGTTGATCCTGGCCATTCTTTCTGGTATACTTTCACTTTTTCAATAATTTCAAATAAAAGGAATCATATGGTAGAAAGCCTTCTGACACTGGCTCATTTCACTTAGCAGAATCTGAGTTTCACTCAAGTTGCTGTATGCACCTTTTCTTTTTATTAGTGAGGACTACTCAACTGAATGACAGTACCCTAGTTAATCAATTCATCCTTTAAGAGACATTTGAGTTGTTTCTAGGTTTGGACTATCACAAATAAAACTGGTATGAATATTGAGGCACAGATTTTTGAATAAACACAAACTTTCACTTTGTTAAGGTGGGCACTTAGAATTGGGTGTGGCATATATAACTTCACAGGAAACTCCTAAATGATTTTCCAGGGGGAAGGTACCATTTTGCATTCCTACCACCAACACATGGAAATTCCAGTTGCCAGCATTTAGTGGTGCCACTACTTTTTGTTTCAGCAATTCTAGTATCTATGTAGTAGTATGGAATCATAGTTTAAATTTGCATTTCCCTAGTGGCTAATATGATGAATATATTCTCATATGTTTCTCTGTCATCTTTGTATCTTCTTTGGTGAAGTGTCTGTTCAAGTCCTTTGGCCATTTTAAAATGCAGATGTTTGAGTTTTGAGAGCATGTTATATAATCAGAATAAAAGGGTGTTTTTTGTTGTTCAAGATGTGGTTTGTAAATATTTTCTCCCAGTGTGTAGCTTGTCTCTTAATTCTCTTGACAGTGTCTTTGGCATAGTGAAAACTCTAATTTTTATGAAATCTAATTTGTTGAGGTTTCTTCCTTACAGATTATGTTTTTGGTGTCATTTTAACCTCAGGTCATGAAGACTTTTTCTTTTGTTTTCTTCCAGTTTATAGCTTTATGTTTTACATCTATGTCTATGATCCATTTTAAGCTATTCTTTGTATAATATGGTGTAAGGGTTATACAAGTGTTTTTAAAAACATGCAAGTGACCAACTGCTACAAAATATTGTTGAAAGACAATATTCAATGTTCAGTTGATTTTGGATCTTCATCAGAGATCAAATAGCAGTATTCATGTGTCATATTTCAGGATTATATTCTGTTTCAGTGATCTGGACACCAATTCCTCTACCATACTGTCTTGATTATTGAAGCTTGACAGTGATTTCTCCAATTTTGTTCTTCACTTTCAAATTTGTTTTAGTGATTTAAGTTCCTTGGCCCTTATGTATAAATTTTTGGATCAGCTTGTTTATATTCATAAAAAATTCTTCTGGGATCTTAACTGGTATTATGATGAATCAAAATATCACTTGCAAAGAAAATAGCATCTCTACTATGTTGAATTCCCAAATCCACAAAAAAGTCTCAAACACACACACACACACACACACACACACACAAAGAACGTCTCTACATTCATTCAAGTCTTCTGAAATTTCTGTCAGCAGCATTTTACAGTTTTTAACAAACAAATTCTGTATGTTTTGATAAATTTTTACCAAAGTATTTCATATATGGGAGGAAACAAGCTATTGAGAAATTGTACTTTTAAAAAATTTCCATTACCAACTGTTCATGGCTTGTATACAGGAATATAACTGACTTTTGTATGTTGATCTTTTATTCTGTGACCTTCATAAACTCAACTATTTTTTAAAAACAATCCAAGTTGCAATAGTGTCATAAAAATTTGGAAATAAATTTGATAAAAGATATGTAAGGCTTATTTACTCAAAACTAATAACTCCTCAGAGGAATTATAGGAGACCTAAAGAGTTGTAGAGATTACTGTGCTTTTAAATTAATAAACTCAATATTATTTATATATTGATTCTCCCTACATTTATCTATACATTCAATGCAAATGCAGTCATAATCCAAGCAGTTTCCATTTTATATAAACGGACACAAAAATTCTAAAATGTACATGAAATAAGAGCATAAAGCATACAATGAAGTTTTTAACCATAATAGGTTGAAAAAAATGTATTACTTGATTTCAAATCTTAGTATAATTCAGCAGTAACCAAGGATGTGTGGTACTGACATAATGATCAACAAATAAGATTAGCTGAATAGAATAAGAACTCAGAAATTAACTTTCATTACATTAGATTTCTGATAAAGGCATCAAAGCATTCCAAAGGGAAAAGGAAAATCTTTTCAACAAATGGTGCTACTTTTAGTTTTGTTTGTTTCTTTATTTCTTTGTTTTGGCAGTACTGGGAGTTGAAACCAGCTAAGCTGGATGCCTGGTTCTTTGTTTTATTTTTTTTTATTTTGAGACAGGGTCTCACTAAGTCACTAAATTTCCCAGACTAGATTCAAACTCACAATCCTCTTACCTCAGTTTCTCAGAGTACTAGAATTATATGCATGCACCACTATGCTCAGTTTAACTCACATAATACACAAAATTTAAATAAAGATGGATAATAACCTTAGTGTAAAACAACATAGCTATTAGAACTAACAACACAAGAGAACATTTTCGTAATTTGTAGATAGGCAGTTTCCTTATATAGGGAAAAAGCAGTAAGTATAAAAGAAAAAAATGATAAATTAGACTTTATCAAGATTTAAAACTTTTGCTTATGCTGGGAATGTAGCTGAGTTGGTGAACACTTGCCTAGCATGCATGAAGCCCTTGCTTCAATCCCGGTACTGCCAAAAAAAAAAACTACTTATGAAAAGATATAGCTAAGAAAATAAATAGGCAAAACAAAGACTGGGATAAAACATTCACCAAACATTATCTGGTATATGACTGGTGACCCAGTTATGTAAAAAGAATCTACCTGTAACTCAATACCAGAAGAAAGGCTAGCAACTCAATTCAATATAAATAAATCTCAAAATCATAATCCTAAGTGAAGGAAGATTTACACAAAAGTTTATGTTGTAGGATACCATGTATGTAACTACAGGATAGGTGAAACTGTGCTATAAAAAATTCAGAATAGTGGTTGCCTTCTGCCTTTACTGATGATAGGGTAAGGAAATGACTGTGAAGGAACATGAGGATGCTTCCCATAGTGAAGGTAGCATTCTCTAACTTGACCTGGAATTTGAAAGTCCCATAACCATATACATTTGTTACAATCACAGCAAATGTTTGCCTATGATTTGTGTGTTCACTGGATATAAATTTCACAGCATAAGAAAAACATGTAAAACATACTGAATTTGACTTAATGATATGCTTGCTGAAATATGTGGGGAAGTATATAAATGGTGCAATTTATATATCAAAAATAAAATGAACTGAAGGATAGGAGGGACACAAATGGGTAAACAGGTACAAGTAGAATACAGTAGTGTCAGGTGTAGGCCTGAAGTAGTGGCTATACAAGTATTTACTATATAATTTAGCTTTCCTATATATTTGAAATTTTTCATAATAAAATATTTTGGTAAAGAGGAGCATATATGAAAGGGAAGGAAGAGACAACATAGTATATCAAGGAAAAATATTAAGGAGTGAATTAAAAAGGAAAACCAGAAAAGTCAATTATAAAAGTGATTTCAGAGTTACATGGATTGTTTTGAAAATTCAAATAACATTAAAATAAATCCATCAGATTTGGCTGTAACAGGGAAGTGGAGAACAGAAAAAGCCACACTAAAGTGGAGGGGACAGAAAATCACTGGTAATAAAGTAAAGACCCTGAATGAAAAGAATTGCTTAGAAATTCTGCTGTGAAGGGGACCAGAGCAAAGGAGCTATAATGGTCAATGGCAATGGACAATTTCCTAGAGTATATGTATGTGTGGATGGGTAATGATCTGGTACAGAATCTTGTCCCACCAAAAGATACAGTCAAGTCCTTATCCACGGTAACTGTAAATGTGACCTATGCAAACAGGATCTCTGTAGTTATAATCAAGTTAAAATGGGGTCATGCTAGACTAGGATGGGCCCTCTTCCAATAACATGTGACCCTGTAAGAAGGACACAATAAGAAAAGGTGTTTGGACACAGATACAGAAAGATGCAGGAAAAACATTATGTGACAGTAGAGGCAGAATGGCAGTGCTATGCCCACAGGCTGAGGAATACCAAGACTCACCAGAAACTGCCAGAAACTGAGCAGAGGTAAGGAAGGATTCTATGTTAGAGCCTTCAAAAAGAGTCTGGTTCTGCCCAAACCTTACTTTCATACTTCTAGCTTCCAGAGCTGTATGAAAAAACATTTTTGTTAAGTCACTAAATTTGTACTGCTTGGTTATGGCACCCCTGTGAAAGAAATACAAGGGCAATAAATGAAGGAGAGAAACAGATGATAAGGATAGAGTTGGCGTCCTTGAAAAAGTGAGATGGTACCAGGGGGTAGTACCCTCAGATAGTACCCAGGCCACCTCCTTCCATAGATATAAATATAGCATCTTTCAAAGAGGACCTAAACAATTAAAATGTTCACTTGGAAGCTTTGGACAAAAAGGATGCTTCAAACAGACTCTGTGATTCTCTACCCTCTTAACTCACATGTAATATGTCCCCTACATTAAAGTTACCAGCCTTCCTCTAAGTGTGCAAGAATGAACCAGTAGAAGTTGAATACAGTACAGTTAACTCTCTAACTTCCAAAAGGGATTTAAGAACAAAGGCAAATCTTACCAAAGAGGGCAGCCAATGGTCAAACCAAAAAAGACAGAAAAAAGCCTGGCTGGCCAAATTTCAGAAACACTCCTTACCTTAAGCTGCTGTTGGAGTTCACTGTTTAATCGGGCCAGCACTGCATTTGCCTCTTTATTTTTGCGGATAGCAGTCTGAATAGCCTTCTTCTGCTTGGAAGACTGCCTATAAAGAAAAGTATGAACAGTTCCGTGAAAAAGTGCTTAGATAACTGAATTCTTCCCTGCAAGTAAAACCTGTGATTCATGAGAGATGCTAAAATAACAAGGGTTAACATTACAAGGCTCCAAAAATAAAATCTCATATTCATGAGGAGGGGGGCAGGTAGGCAGACACACACCAAATGAAACGAATTTGTCAGGATGAATTATTTACACCTGAAGTAACTTCAATTTTATAACTTGAATAAAAGGCATGAATTGGGATTTCACAAACATTTGTGTTCCATTTATTCAAAGACTTTTTAATAAACATTTCTTTGGACAAATCTTATTGACTAGAATACCTTTTCTGTGTAAGCATTAATGGCATTTGCAAGACATATAGGTGGCCCCTGTGGACAACTCTGAAGGAAAAAAAATAGAAAAACATTCTCTTCAGCGAAAATCCTACATTAATTTAGCTAGACTGAACTCACCCTTATTTCTTTATTGTTGGGCATAAATGGAGGGGACACATATCCATGTGCTCACATTGGCACAAATCTGGGGCACTTGAGAAAAATGCAGAATGTTTTAATTCCAGTATTCCTAAATTAGCTCATACAACAGGTGTAACTAGGATGAATATATGTTCTACTTTGCCAGTTAATAGTCTCTGTTTATACCAGTGGTGGCGAATCTATGGCACATATGTTTAGCACCTACAGTCTGCTGCTTGTCATCACTGAAAGCTGTAAAAGTTTCACTATCACTGGTTTATACTGTTTGACTATAATTCTGCTCACTCTTGAAAAAGTACCAGAAATGGGTAGCCAAACAACACATAAAATTTTAGAAAATAATTACTAAAAACTACAAAAATTATGATCACCAAACCCAATTCTTAATAGCCAAGGTCAAGTGGAAAGACTTGACTTCTCATTGGGCACCCTAGTGAGGTAGATCCCTCCCAAGAGGTGAGTGTCACAGAATGCTGAGTAGGAAGCCAAGGACCTTTCACTATCTTCCAGTGGAAAAGACACTTCTTTTCATTGTGGAGGTCACATGAAAACGAATGACCAAACACCTTTCCCCTTTCTAGCCAGCATGGTGTCAGTGGACATCTATGAGAAATCTGAAGTTCCAACAGTTACAAGGCACTCATCCTCCCCAAAGGGTATGAATGGAAGACAAGTAAGTAAGGAAAGTGAACTCCCATCCTCATCAGGGAGAAAAAAATGCCATACTTCTTCCCTTATCAGTGCCATGTTAGAGAAAGCACATCAAAACAATGTTTAAATGTGACCCAGAATTTCGTAGTATAGTACCAAACATGCCCAGGATAGAACCAGGAAATCTCAATGTGAATGAGAAAAGATAATCAACAGATGCCAAAAGACAACCTACATGATGAAGATGTAAAGTGATCTAACTAGATTTTAATTAAACCACTATAAAAGTGTTTTAATGGGTAATTACAAGCACATCTACAACAAATTACAAATAGAAAATTCCATAAAGAAATAGATAAGGAAAAATCCACTTGATGTTTTAGAATTCAAAAAATATAATAACCAAAATTAGAAATTTAATTAATGTGCTCAATAGCAGAATTGAGAGGACAAAATCAGTGATCTGGAAAACAGGAATTACATAATCTGAACAACAGAGAGAAAATAGACTGAGACCTGTAGAAATATAAAATCTAATATTTGTCTCAGTGGAGATCCAGAAGAGAAAGGATAGAGCTGAAAATGCATTTGAAGATATAATAGCTGAAAAATCTTCAAATTTGGCAAAAGACATACACCTGTAGATTCAAGAAAATGAAAAAAATACAGACCAAATTATAAGATACCTTTTGCCAATTAATAAAAAGATCTTGAAAGTATTGAAAGATAATTGACACCTTACCTATAGGAACAAACTATTGAAATGATAACAGAATTCTTATCAGATAATCATCATGGCCAGGAGAAACTGACATATTTTTCAAGTATGAGAAAACAACTATCAACCTTGAATCCCATACCCAGTAAACATATTCTTAGAAATTAAAGGGAAATCAAGACATTTTCAGATGAAGATAGACTATGGGAATATAGTGCCAATAGATCTACACTAAAAGAATAGCTAAAGGAAATTCTTGTAACAAAAAAAGAAGTGATATTGGAATCTTGGAACATGAGGAAAAAAGAAAGAAAAAAAACAATAAATACAATATAACTTTCGTCTCTTCTCTAGAGCATTCTAAAATTTGAAAATTAGATGAAATTGTCAAATTCCTTCAAAAGCACAAACTAACACAACTCTTCCAATATTTCATATTTATTTTTAAATTATTATAAAATTGCAAATTTTTATAAAAATTTGTTTTTTCAAAACCCTCCAAAATAATCTCTAGGCCCAGAGAATACATGAATTATGTCAAATTTTTTAAAAAAGAAATGATACCCACCACTCCTTTTCAATAAAGTTCAGGAAACACTAGCCAGGGGAATCAGACAAGAGAGAGAAATAAAAGAAATAAAGATAGGAAAGGAAGAAGTTAAATTATCACTATTTGCAGAAGACATGATACTCTATATAGAAGACCCAAAAATCTCCATTAAAAGACGGCTAGAGGTAATAAACAAGTTCAGCAATGCAGCTGGATACAAAGTCAATGCTCAAAAATCAATAGCATTCCTATACAAAAACAAAAACTCACCGAGAGAGAAAATATGGAAATATCACCCTTCACAATAGCATCTAAAAAAATGAAATACTTAGGAATCAAGCTAAGAATGTAAAAGACATATATGCTTAAAATTATGCTAAGCTAAAAAAGGAGATTGAAGAGTATATTAGAAAATGGAAGGATATGCCTTGCTCTTGGTTAGGAAGAACCAACATTGTGAAAATGGCCATACTCCCAAAACTGTTATACAGATTTAACACAGTCCCAATCAAAATAACATTAACATACCTCACAAATCTAGAGAAAACACTCCTAAAATTCATTTGGAAACAGAAGAAACCTAGAACAGCATAGGCAATTCTGGGCAACAAAGGCAAGACAGGAGGCATCTCAATTCCTGACTTGAAACAGTACTATAAAGCCACAGTGATCAAATCAGCTTGGTACTGGCAAAGAAATAGACCTGAGGATCAATGGAACAGATTAGAAGATGCAAGCACAACTATCAAGACT